>CM070831.1:4490753-4683253 GCA_036326025.1 Chrosomus eos | reverse complement strand
CTGACGATGAGCCGAATCAACATGCAAATTCATTCCCTGACATTAGATGGCGCTTAATGTAAAACAGAAATACCCGGTCCACAAAGTGCTTCTGACACTCGCTTGTCACTCAGAAGAAGAGAGCAAGTTTGTCGCGTTTGTCATATAGTTCTTTATTCTTGTTGGTCTCTTTATAAAGACACCAACGGCAAGACCGTTTTTGTGTTTGAGCGCCCCCAAGTTGTGTTTTACTGTAACTTCAGAAGCTCCAGACACGTGAGCAAAAGCGTCAATCTAATTGCTCGGATAGTTTTTGACGCGGCGCGTCAAACCAAAAAAAACGAACCCGAGGCGTTTTTAAAAAAATTACGCTTTTACGCGTGGCGTTTTACGCTTCGGTGTGCACACTCACATTGGCGCCCATTGTTTAGTCACGAGGCGTTAAACGTTGACGAATATCGCACGCGAAATTCGTCCCGGTGTGAACAGGCCTTAAGTCCGAAATTCGCATCCGAAATTTTCGCACGTTGAAACAAAAAATTCAACCTCACCTTATGTCAATCACGCTTGCACACTGCCTCTGAAACTTTCGTCCGTCATTAAAAAAATCGGATCGGGTTCGATTTTCTGCGTTTTTCGCATCTGTAGCAAGCAGTTTGAATGGTGTTTTGACAGTTCAGAACCACCGAATCACGAATACGAAAAACGCATACTGACTCAGTGTGCAATGGCCAGTCTGAAATTTTCGTATGCGTTTTTTTCGTATTCGTGATTCGGTGGCTCTGAATTGTCAAAACACAATTCAAACACCATTCAAACTGCTTGCTACGGATGCGAAAAACGCAGAAAATCGAACCCGATCCGATTTTTTTATGATGGACGAAAGTTTCGGAGGCAGTGTGCAAGCTTGATTGACATAACGTGAGGTCGTATTTATTTTTTAACGTGCGGAAATTTCGAATGCGAATTTCGGAATGGCCTTGAGCCTGAAATTCGTATCCGAAATTTCCGCTCGGAAAAAATCGGATCGGGTTCGATTTTCTGCGTTTTTTCGCATCTGTAGCAAGCAGTTTGAATGATGTTTTGACAATTCAGAGCCACTGAATCACGAATACGAAAAACGCATACGAAAATTTCGGACTCAGTGTGCAATAGCCTTAAGTGTGCAATGGCCTTCAGTGTGCAATGGCCTTTATTCTTTTCACTTTTAGTGTGAAAGTTCTCTTACATTTGCCAAAAATATAACTTTTATTTGTTGTTGTTATTTAAAAAACAAGCAAGCCCATCCCAGTCAAGAAAACGTAATGCAATAGTAATATAACACATTAAGCCTCAGGCTGAAGGAAATGCAAATTCATTGCAGGTTGATTTCTTCAAGCGTCTTGGAGATTCTTCTGGGTTTAGTCTGTATCAGTTTTTTCTGTTTCTTCATGCAATCCCAGATGGACTCGATGATGGTGAAATCAGATCTCCGTGGAGCATCCAATAAACCTAAAATACATATTGTTTCTGGAGATATAATCAACAACTTTAAAGTTTTATATTTCTCCATTGCTTTCAATTCTATTTGCAATGGTCATTGTATTGTGGTGTTCTTCCTCTCATTAAAGCTGATAAGTTCACAGTCTTGTATTGTTGTAAAAAATGTAACGCATTCTTGTTTGTAATGTTGTGATTCTCCTAATAGTGGGTTGGTTTGGTTCAAGGCTTATTATGCTTTAAGGAAGACTATGGGAAAAATGAATTGAAAAATACTTCCGGAACCAACGGCGCTAAAAAAGTAGATGGGAACTCTGGCAAATTCAAGCCCTGTTTTTTTCCAATGTCATAAATTTTACTCTATTTTCCCTTTTATATCCAAATGTAAATCCACAGGTGTGAATGCCAGCCGTTCTCCATCTATATTGAACATCTCCGTCTGCTGTTGAGCTCTCAGAGGCTTGTATCTCTCCACATCAGTTCAGATCAGCTCTCCTGCGTAAGTCTCCACTGCATGTTCCTTCCTCAGATGATAGAGGCAGACTGACTGTGATTATAAGACTAAATGAAATCTACATTGACGTGAAGGTTGAGTAACCTGCTGATTCACATGTGCATGGGCTCAGAGTGCTGGTTTAAAGGGGTTTTCACTTGGCCAGGAGCGAGCAGGTGTTTTGTGTACGCCAGTCCATGTCCTTTAGAAATAGACTTTAATGAAGCAGTTTCACTTCATCTTATGCATGCGTTTGTCATTGTACATTTACTCAGTTTTATATTACTATTACTGTTCAAAAGTTTGGGGTCAGTTAGAATTTTTTTAATGTTTATTCAGCAATGAAGCAATTAAATAGATCAAAAGAGACAGTAATAATAATAAATGTTTCTTGAGCAGCAACTCAGCACTGAATGGAGTAATGATGCTGAAATTCAGCTCTACATCTCAGGAATAAATTACATTTTAAAATATGTTAAAAAAGAAAATAATTATTTTTAATTGTAATAATATTTCACAATTTTAATGTTTTTACAGTATTTTTCATTAAAGAAATGCACCCTTGGTGAGCATAATAAACATAATTCTCATTTTTGTGTTTACAATTGACTTTATTACAATAGAAAACAATTATTATGAATATTTGACAATATTACTGTTTTTACTGTATTTTTCATAAAGGCAGCCTTGTGAGCATAAGAGACTCATTTCAAAAGCATTTAAAAAAAATCTAAAAAGGTAAATTATTAAAATAAATGAAATTAAATTAAACCCTACTGTCCCATCAAGTAATGCAATAATGTTTTTGCACAAAAATAATAATTATTAGTTGCTTTTTTAATTTTCCTATTTTCCGTTGTGAAGTGCATTCATATTTTTAGTGGCCAATGTATTTGTTATTTTTAGGAGTTTCTAACAAATCTTATTTTGCTGATCGACCAGAACATGCTATATTTTAAAGACATCTGCTTGTTTTCAGAGGGCATCATATCATTATGAGTTGTCAATCAAAATAAAGCAAACTGTTTAGCAAATTTAGTGTCTTATTTCATATTTCTCTAGATAAATGACAGAGTAGTAATATTTTCTCTCAAATTGTATTGCTACACTTCATCAAGAGTATGAGTCAATATTCATAAATTACAATAACATATTGGTCTTTGCCCATGATTCTTTAATTAACACGCTTCCATACGGACAGCTGGAGCTCAAAGAAAATCTGGAGTTCCTCACTGGTATTTACAACGCGCTCCTGTGCGCTCATCTCGTAAAAATTATAATTCCAACAGGATTCAATAGTCAGTCAGTCAGTCAATCCAGTGGGACACAATGGAAAGTGGATCAGTGTCTATTTAGATGCATTATAAAACGAGCCTCCCGTTTACAGAGGAACACGTGTGATTGATACAATGACAAAAGCAGAAGTTCATCTGTATGTTTGCAGATCTAAAATGTCCTCTGACAGGCCAACAAAAGAAAAGAAGGAAGTTATTTAAAGTATTTGTGTAATATAAGCTTCAGCGAAGAATGGCCAATGGATATACAGTATCATACCAACACTGTTGATGTTCGCTTTGACTGTCAAATAAGCCAGAAGAGAAGTTAAAGTAACTGAAGCGAACTTTGGGGAACATTATTATACTATTGTGTGAAGTGTAAATAAGCTTTTTGTCAGTTAACGACCTTTGCGATGCATCCAAATACGTAACTTGATTTTAATAGTATCATGTTACTAAGATACTCTAATAAACATTATTTCACTGTGTGCATTTTGCCATTGTATTCTCCACAACAGAAACCTTTGGATTTGGCTGGAAAACCATCATGCTGTAAGTCCCTTAAATGCATAAATATAAATTTGGCCAAAACAAGGCATCTTCAGGAGTGAACATAAGATGCCTTAAAAGGTGGAAATCGCATAAAATAATCAGTCCAGGTCATAGTTGACACACACACAAAAAAATGTGCATGTAGGTTCTCTTATGCTGTATTAACATGCATTTTTAACACAATAAATTATAGTACAAGGTGGAACGAACAAATGCAAATGATGCAGGTACATGTCCCTAATGGGTTTAACCCCAGGAGGTTTTAGGAAAGAACTTTGTGAGTGTGTGTGTGTGTGTGTGTGTCTATTGTTATAAATGTGTCTGTCAACAACACTATAGTAGTGTACACCTGGGAGTTTGCCATGACTGCGATGCCTCAGTGAGCTCAGAATAACTCCAGCACATGTCAGGGTGAAACACAGTTGCTTTTCCCATCAGTAATTGTCATGTAATCTCCACAGACCATCACACACATGATCCCAAACAAGTGGCACAGTAATGAAGCATTGTTATTAATTAAAGGGTTAGTTTATCCAAAAATGAAAATTATGTCATTGTTTATTCACCCTCATGTTGTCCTTACGTTGCTTTTGTTCATCATCAGAACACAAATTAGGATATTTTTGATCCCTCCATTGACAGATACGCAACTACCTCTTTGACGACGCTTCAAAAAGCTCATAAATAGATCGTAAAATTAATACATTTGAATACAATTAAGGCATAGATAAATAAATCTTGTTCTACCGTTCTCTAGAACTTCATGCAGGCTTTAAAACTGACTTCAGGTTTAGGGGTCCTCAATTATGGAGTAAATTAAGTTTGTCCCTAAGATCTATGTCTTCTTTGATTGTCTTTAAAAAACAGTTGAAAGAACTTTTGATTTTACTATGACAGCATTGTTTATAGTTTCAACATATACTTCATATGCTGCTCTTCACTTTTGATCCTCCTTTACCATCACCCTACAACATCTGTAACCTTAAGTTAAAAGGATAATCAGGCTTCTGATAATGTTTTTCCCCTCTTTATTATTCAACTTATTTGTCTGCGTGCTTCTATTTTGTTTTTTTTATTTTGTTTTGTTGTTTACTCATGTATGTGGAGTGGAACTCCGTATAAACCCAAGTGGGTTTCGTTCCCCTCCTTGTGCTGTATCTTTGTGATATTCGTGCAGAACAAATAAATAAAAATAAAAAATAAAAATTAATCCATATGAATCAAGCGGTTTAGTCAAAATTTTCTGAATAGACTCGATGTATTTATGATGAAAGGATTACATTTAGGCTTTTATTCACATACTACTTTAAGGGTAAATTGTTTGTCAATTTTTAAAGCTTGTCAACATAAGCTACACTCAAAAATATTTATTTTAAACCTAAATTTTAGATTGATGTATTTGAATTTTATTTACAATTTCCATCCATTTAGATCAAACAGCTTTAATAAACTTTAATGCAAGGCATATTTGTCAGTCATATGAATGAAACTGCACCCAAAAAAAGAATGGCAAAGTTTATTATTAACTATTATTTGCATCTATTTGATTTTCTTTAAACAATCACATTTTCCAATCCGCATAAACGTACCCGTTTAATTAATGTATGACTGACAAATATGTATCGCATTAAGTTATTAGTTTATGTTAAAACTGTATGGAAATGTTATATTCAATTCCAATATATAAACTTAAATTTAGGTCTAAATATTTTCTTGAGTGCACTTTTACTACATGTAAAAAAGCAGCTCAGACATGCAGCATATTATCTTTTTCTGTATTATTATAAAAATATATATCTTTCTAGGTTTCATGAAAGAAAGTAAATGTGAGTAAATGATGAAAACACATTCGTGTTTTGCTGATCCTTCCTTTCAAGACACCCGTCCCATTAGAAGAGCTGAACTGGAGCCGATAAGACCTCATATGTTTGCACAGCTGCTCTGTGAAAGGACAGCAAACCGAGCGAGTGTCAATGAGATTCACTCATTAATTCTGCTAATTCAGCTGGTGATTTACACTTGTTTCCTAAAGTTGGGAAGCGTGTGAATGTTCATGGCATCCAGCGGCGTGACGCAGGGGAATGTTCATGGCGTGCTTTGAGGGTCAGTGTGGCTTTACCTGGATTTGAACTTTCTCTTCTTGATCTGGGAGGACATCTCCATACTGTGAGACATCTGGTCCATCTGCTCTTCCTGGCAACGCTGTGTTACTATTTTGGTTGCCATGGCGAAGCTCTCAGCAGCACCTGCATCAGAGCAGAACGACCCAGCTGTCAAAAGGACAGAAGCACTTAGAGAAAGAGAATCACACCAGTCCGTTGCACACCGACAGATAGCGATCTGTCATATCCACAACACCAGACACGGCCCAGTGATGGCGATGGTACACGGGAAGTCACGGCCCATTTACACCCCCCTCCAGAAAAACTAAAATCACACTTCTACAGAACACCAGCAATATGAAGGACTTGTGCAAAACATTACAGTCTCACTATTCAATCTACACTAGGGCTTGCCAACACAATAAAAGAGTGAATCTCATGTCCAGTTTTTTTTATCTAAAAATATTTTGCATAGAAGTGAAGTCTGTTTTTAGGCCATTCACGGTTATTATTGTTAACAACTAAAACCATAAAAAAAACACATTATCTGTGGGCCTACTTGAAATAGAATAAACAACTACCAAGTCAACATTTCTCATGTTTAGTTGAATCTGAAGCACTAAAATTAAATAAAAGCTATATAGGCATTAAAAAATGATGTATTTTTTTAATAAATATTTATAAATGTATATAACAAATATATTTATAATTTTTATATATATATATAAATGAATTTATGTTATTAATGTATTTAAAATATTTATAAATTGTTTTATATGTAATAATAAATATATGTATAATAATTATATAAATAAGGTAACCCTTTATTTCAATGGTCCAACAAGAGATTCTCCTATCTATAGACTATAAGTAACTTTGCAGATTTTGTGCTCACACCCTAAGTGTGTGGACAAAGCCGCCTCTCAGTATTAAATTGACTTATTTTTCGTTGCTTACTGCACTTAAAGGTGGGGTATGTGATTTTCTTTTTTGACCATTTTTTCAAAATCACTTGAAATCTTATTCCTAACCCACTTACTGGCTGTAAATTAGAAGCACTGAAATGATAATTAAGCAATTTAATCATCTGTGGAACGGGCAGGACTCGAAAAACTCCAGCCAATCATTTTCAAGACCGTCTAGAATCATTGGACAGAAAATGCGTCACTCAATAGGTTGTGCCATGCCCCCCTCCCTCCACCCCCCTCGCGCGCGTGTCCCGTGCGCATACTCAAAGCTCGTGACCCAGCATCTGAGTTTTCGCTCGTGCTTGATTGCGCATCCATGTTTTTCGAATGGGTGGAGTCAGGGCCAGAGAAGGTAGGACCTTATGAGTTGTGTATTTTCAAAATCTGCGAGCCATTTTGCAAATCACATACCCCACCTTTAAATACCGGTAGTCAAATACACACAAAATAAAGACAAAATGCAGGATCTTAGCGAGTAGTTACGTATGTTTTAAGTGAACGTATAGGCCTAAACTGTTGAGAAAGAAAACGCATGTGTAACAGAATAATGGATCCTTGAGTCAGGTCTTAAAGTGACAGCAGCCTAATATATGAGATAATACTAAAGATATCTATCAAAGTCAAACCAAAATTAATGTGATGTAACAATCTTTGAAATGCAAAATAGAATTTCCTGGGTGAAATGTGACCTGTTTTCATGAGTTTCACCCAATCACCCCATCAGGTAAGAGCTGAAACGAGAAGAGGGACATCCTTTGTGTCAGAATCCTGGTAAAAGTCCCTCTGTGGGCTGTTTTGAGGATAATAATTCATTAGTTGTGTGGCTCAATGCAGCCCACGAGAGTCCCGCAGTCATAAATCAGCCCGGATGGCACACGCGCCCCTCGCCGAACCTAACAGAATCAGGTCGCGTTTGAAGGATGGCTTCATTTACCCGAAAGTTGCAACAACCACCTGCGTCTTAGACGGAGAACTGCGTTTCCCCTCAGGTTTAACCAGATTAAATCCGAATGACAGTGGCTCCTGTCCCAGACGTTTCCTCTCAAACTAGATCCTATAGTGTCAGGACTTTGTTTGAAGACCGAGTACAAAAGGTCACTTTGCAGCATATTAAAATTGATCTGTCATCAGCCGAACAGCAACCCGTCGCCCCTCCAGAGAGAGATCACATGTAGGCCAATGAAAACAGACTGCTGGGGAGAAAACTCTCTGGAGGCGATGGATGAACGGGCTTATGAGAAATAACTCCATAAACTCCAAACGGCAGGATTTTTCATCTTTGCTTTCCAGGCGCTTGGTTACAATGCCAGCTGTTTTGAGAAACGGGAATGCAAAGAAGCACGACTAAATGTTAGTTAGGTTTCTACAACAAAATGTGAGTGGTGCGGATGGTTGCTTATATCTACTGACTCAAGTCAAGAGATAAATGGTTTGTTAGAATAATTGTTGAACATTATTTCTTTTCTCTTTTTTTGCATTACAGTAATAAAAATTTGGGAGTAATGAGCTTAACATGAAAATAAAGTCTCAATGCAAAATAAATAATGGCCTCTGTGTTGTTAATATAATATAATATTTTGGACTATTTTCTGTCTTATTTTAATTTTAGTTCAAGTTTTAGTATTTTTAAGTGTTTTTGTCATTGTATTATTTCATTATTGTCATTTTTATAACATTTCAGTTTTAAAGTTATTTACTTCAACTTTAAGTATGAGCAATATAAATATGATCTTGCATTATCAAAATTCGCTAACAAGTGTGTTATTGGCATAAAATATCACGATTAAAAACCAAGACATTTAAGTAAAATGGTATTCATCAGCATTTTGCCAAGACATTGAAAAGGGGTTATCATTAACATCAGCGGTTCTTAGTTTTGCTTCAGGATCCAGGTTTTACATTGGACATCAATTGGTAACCCTATATCACTGTAGAAAAGAAAAGAAAAATTCCCTTAAAGTCAAACGTGAAGTGTTTCCGACTCATTTATTCAAAGCAACGTATCTGCAGCAAAGTTTGGACCTTTAGTATTTGGCAGTGTTTTTCAGAACAGACGCCAAATGAGAGCCACCGATTTAAAAGCTAATAAGGATCTTCAAGCACACACTAGAGCAGAGTCGCTTGAAGAGCACAAGAAAATTGCAAACAGATTTTTTTCCATTGAAAATCCACTCACGTTCTACAGGCCCTTCAGATGATCAGCAGGACGACGTGTCTCCGTCTCTCCTCCTCCTCGACCTTCACCTGTCTCACCCTCTTCCACTGGCGCTCTGTTAAACTCTCCTTATTGTTTCCTGCTGTCTCACTTTCTGTAATTCTCTCAGCGTCTCCTCTGGCCTCTCAGTCTCACGGTCTCTGCGGGTGAGGATGACCAGCAGCACCAAGACCATCCACAACACCACCACCAACACACACACACACACACAACACACACCACACACACCACACACACACACCACAACAACACACACACACAACACCACACACACACACACACACACACACACACACACACACACACACACACACACACACACACACACACACACACCACACACACACACACACACACACACACACACACACACACACACACACACACACACACACACACACACACACACACACACAGTCACTCCTCCTCCTCAAGGTGGTAAATATAGACCCACAGCAAGACCACTGATCAATTCAAAGCATCCAGATAGACTTACAGTGAGATCAAAAGACAGAAGACCTGGAATGACACAACGGGACAATGCATTGTGGGATAGAGGAGCTGTGGGAAAAGAGATCTATGGAAACAATGCATCAAGATCTCAGCGATATAAAATGCTCAGGTCTCCATTAAACCCTGTGAAGAACAACTAGAAGAGATCAGATGACGCTCGCATTGTCTGCAGTCGCATCATCACTTGATTTAGAAATTACCACAAATAATGTGGTTACCACAAATCCATAGATCTCAATAATATCTCAAACTGTGCTCAAAATACAGTACAAGACTACAATAAAAGATCTCAACATCCTAAGACCAAAGGCTGCTATTTCTACTTGGCAATTTTTGACTCATTTTTTATTCTTCTAATTGACTTCTACAAACTGGATACTTGAATTAAACATCTCCAAATAAATGAAAGAGCAACATCTGCCTCATTGTAAAACACGATGTGGAATACCTTAACCGTGTTAAAAATCACTATAAACACAGAATTAAGTGGATTATTGCTTAAATATACATGGTAAAACATGGTATGAACTCAAATACGTTTATTAGTTCAAAAGTTCGGTTACTTTATTTTAAGGTGTCATTAAGTATATATTGAGTAATATTAATTAACAACATGTACTTATAGGGTTTGGTTTAGGGTTGGTTGCATGTAATTATGCATAATTTACTGCCATTACTACAGTAAATACATGTAACACATAAGGACTGTAAAATAAAGTGTTACCAAAAGTTCTTAAATGTGTAACTAGACTGTCAAGCGACATCAAATTGGTGTTTTAATATGTGTCACAGTGTTGTTAAAATAACAATCAGAAATAACATTCAGAAATTACTAAAACTTAAACCAAAATAAAAACAAAACTACTAAAACCTGACAAAAACATAAATTACAAATAAAAAAACTGAATAAGAATACACCTTTGGAAGAATACAAAAATGAAAGCTAATTCAATAAATAAATACTGTAATTGTATATACATATTTTGTAATACAAAAAGCTAATTTACAGGAAATAATTTAGCATAGCTTTTTTTCCCCCAAATTAACTTTCGAATGAGGAACATCACAAGCAATGTGTCATAAATGCTGCATTTTACAACGGCTATAAATGTAGCTCATGGAACTTTGACTTTATAGTTGTCCTTTAACGAGTGTCACATGCATGACGGCGACCAGATGCTGCCGTTCACAACCAGTGCTAGGGAACATTTATTTTAAAAGTAATGCATTACAATATTGCGTTACTCCCTAAAAATGTAACTTATTGTGTTAAATTATATAGAAAGTAATGCTTACTTTACTTTAGCGCTACTTTTCCCCCATCTGTAACTCAGATATTTTGATGTAAATTCAAAAGGAATGTGATACTTTACTAGTCACTTGAAAAAAGTAATCCAGTTACGTAACTCCTAATGCGTTACCCCAACACTATCCACAGTTGTGTATGAGTGTACGTGACTCAGGTAATGTTGAGGGAGGGAGAGCACCGAGGCTTTGTGTGGCAAGGTTATTTATAAGCATTTATTGCCACACCTGCCGCTCAAATACCACAGTAAACAATGCGGTGAGGAGGTGCCTGGCCACTTCTTCTACAGTTTCATATGTGACATTGAGACTAAGAATAAACTGCATGAATAGAACAACAGCAGGCGAGCTTTGTCTGCTTCCATTGTGACAAATGCAAGCATTCCACAGGCCTGTACAGGCCAAAACACATGCACTCAAATCTGTCCTTGTTGAGAGACGCATGATTCGAATGTCTGACTGTGTCTGATAATACGGCCTACCGCTGATACCACAAATCACACTGACATTTAAACAATTAGTTCACCAAAAAAAATGTAAGCACTGACTTTATTTACTAATCCTTCTGTGGTTTCAAACATGCCATAACTGTCAAGGGCAAAAAAACTGAAATAAAAACAAACATAAAAGCAGCATTAAAGTCGGCATGAAACAAAATTCATGAGTTCAGACTTATATTCAGATAGAGTAAAGGTTATGCGAATTTAGCGTGGTGTCCAACTCCGAGGGAAGGGCTCAGATCTCGTAATTTTGCCCGATCCCAGAGTTCTCCCAGCCGTCCCAGGCTGGGATAGGAATAGTTAGGAGTGAGGAGTTGGGATGGAGGAGGGATGCTGGACAACTGTTGTGAACAGACGTAAGACTGCTGTATATACCTCCTTTCATGCTAAACGGGTTTATATTGTGAACGTGCTCCTCCTGAACTTTGTTAATAAAACATCATGTTGTGATAGTCTTTTCTTCCCTATTGTGAGTGAATTGGCTCATCGTACAAGAGCAAATGTAGGGCAGGACTTGATTCTGTCTGTGGGGAATTAAATGGAAGGTTGGAAGGTTGTTGTAACGTACGGACAGAGACGGTCGGATCCATGCGCAGAACTTTATTCAAACTTAAAGACAAGCAGACATAAACTCAAGCAGACAGTTCAATTAGGGGCAATCAGGTAACTCGTGGTCAAAAACAGGCTTAGGTCGAGGCAGGCAGCACAGGTTCGCAAACAGTCCAAGATACAGGCAAAGGTCGAGAGTCCAGGGAAACACGGAGAAACAGAACAGTAAATAACGCTCAGAAATGCACGCTTACAGTGAAACAAGACTTCGCACAGGACAAAGGAGAAACACAGGCTTAAATCAGGAACTCAATAACCAATAATGAAACACAGCTGAACATAATAAAACATAATGAGTCCAAGGGGAAAACATAACACAATGAGAGAGTGCCCTCCAGAGGCTCTCAAGGGCACTACAGCTGCCGATCATCACATAACCCCCCCTCTAAGGAGCGGCTTCCAGACGCTCCTAAAAGCTCTGGGGGGAGGTCAACGTGGGCTGGGATGGAGGGCCAGGCCCGTGGAGAGGCAGGAGGTTAGGCCCATGGAGGGACCTGGGGCCTGGAGACCAGAGCAGGGCAAGAGACCATGGGGAAGCACGCGTCGAAGGCAACCAGGGTGGAACACATTTAACAGGAGACCAGAGTTGAGCACACTTGGAAGGGCACCAGACTCAGACGAGGGTGAGGTCCATGTACACGTCGTCTCCATGACCCTCACAGGGTACCTCCTGCCCCCCCCCAAAAAAATACTTGGGGAAATCCAGGGCGAGGCGCAGAGGCGGGGCCGGCAGGGCGAGGCGCAGAGGCGGGGCCGGCAGGGCGAGGAGTCTGGGAACGCCCTCCGGAGCCTGGCGAGCCAAACGAGTCCTCCCTCTCTTCCCTCTGCGACGGCGCTTCACTGGCCTAGATTCACTACTGGACGTACTTGACTCAGTAGACTCACTTGACACAGTAGACTCAGTAGACTCACTTGACACAGTAGACTCAGTAGACTCACTTGACACAGTAGACTCAGTAGACTCACTTGACACAGTAGACTCAGTAGACTCACTTGACACAGTAGACTCATTAGACTCACTTGACACAGTAGACTCATACTTGACACAGTAACTCACTTGACACAGTAGACTCACTTGACACAGTAGACTCACTTGACACAGTAGACTCACTTGACACAGTAGACTCACTTGACACAGTAGACTCACTTGACACAGTAGACTCACTTGACACAGTAGACTCGGTAGACACAGTAGACACAGTAGACTCACTTGACACAGTAGACTCAGTAGACTCACTTGACACAGTAGACTCACTTGACACAGTAGACTCACTTGACACAGTAGACTCACTTGACACAGTAGACTCACTTGACACAGTAGACTCGGTAGACACAGTAGACACAGTAGACTCACTTGACACAGTAGACTCAGTAGACTCACTTGACACAGTAGACTCAGTAGACTCACTTGAAGAGTAGACTCAGTAGACTCACTTGACACAGTAGACTCAGTAGACTCACTTGACACAGTAGACTCAGTAGACTCGGTAGACTCGGTAGACTCGGTAGACACAGTAGACACAGTAGACTCGGTAGACACAGTAGACACAGTAGACTCGGTAGACACAGTAGACACAGTAGACTCACTTGACACAGTAGACTCAGTAGACTCACTTGACACAGTAGGCGAAACCTCCGCGGTCTCCGGATTGACAAATCCAACAGGACCAGTACGGGATACGGGCTCGAGTGGGCATACGCGAGTCGCGGGTTTGGCAGGAACGATATGCTTAAAAGCCCCTCTTATGGTTCTCAAGGGAGGATCAAACAGTTTGGCGAGCTGAGGCTTTAGCGGCGTGCGGAATGAGTGAGAGAAATCCGCCGCATACGAACCTCCCCGGTGCAGAGACAAGAGCAGTTCCTCGGAATCCTCCTCTTCTGCGGGGAGTTCAAAAGCCTTTCTGAATAGGGCGATAAACACATCGTAAGAAGGAAACGATATCTGACCTGATTCCAGAACGCGCCAGCCCATTCCAGAGCCTTTCCAGATAACATTGAGCAGATGAAGGAAACGCGGTCGTTATCCG
Organism: Chrosomus eos; assembly: GCA_036326025.1. NCBI lineage: Eukaryota > Metazoa > Chordata > Actinopteri > Cypriniformes > Leuciscidae > Chrosomus > Chrosomus eos. The sequence goes on along the minus strand of CM070831.1, from coordinate 4,669,234 downwards.
AGGCGTAAAACTGGGGCTGGTGACTCATGTAAAAGACGCACTGCTGAAGAAACCCCTCACACGCTACAGGTGAGCCATCAAACTTTTCGGGAGGTGGCGTAGTGGGATAACTGGATGCGGTACTCACACTGGGTTGCGGTTGAACGGGTGCAGCGGTAGTTTGGGCTAGATTAGCGGCTGTGCTTGAGCTCTGCGGGGACCAGGATTGCACGGAGCTTGCTAGTTCCTCGAGGAGAGAAGTTAGTCTCGCCAGCTGAGAACGATGAGAGGCTAGCATGGAAGCTCGGGTCTTGACCACGGTGGATAGGTGCTGAAAGTCTGCTGGATCCATGTTTGGCGAAGTCTTCTGTAACGTACGGACAGAGACGGTCGGATCCATGCGCAGAACTTTATTCAAACTTAAAGACAAGCAGACATAAACTCAAGCAGACAGTTCAATTAGGGGCAATCAGGTAACTCGTGGTCAAAAACAGGCTTAGGTCGAGGCAGGCAGCACAGGTTCGCAAACAGTCCAAGATACAGGCAAAGGTCGAGAGTCCAGGGAAACACGGAGAAACAGAACAGGGAATAACGCTCAGAAATGCACGCTTACAGTGAAACAAGACTTCGCACAGGACAAAGGAGAAACACAGGCTTAAATCAGGAACTCAATAACCAATAATGAAACACAGCTGAACATAATAAAACATAATGAGTCCAAGGGGAAAACATAACACAATGAGAGAGTGCCCTCCAGAGGCTCTCGAGGGCACTACAGCTGCCGATCATCACAGTTGTGGCTTGCTGTTGGTCGATCTCATGTGAGTGACAGGTTGCTCCGCCCTCGTGCCAGTAAACGCATCATCAGAGAAGAGATTAGCTGCAAGAGGGAGGGGTTCTTTTATTATTTATATAGTTATTTTGATTAATGATTATAAGGCACATGAATTAAAAAAAAATCATGATGTGCACAGATAAATCATTTATAATAAATACTGCAATATTCCATTAAAAAATTCCATTTTGATTACATGTTGACTTTAAAGTATAATAACAGTATATTACTATATTCAAGTCTTTTGAAGTCAAATGATGATTTGTGCATTGAACAGACTAAAATGTATGTTATTTTCAGTGTTATTTTAGTATAATTGATAGTTTTTGTTTATATTTGAATTAGAATTATTTTTCTATAATTCTGTTGAATTGCAAAACATGCAAATTTGTTTCTGATCTTTGATCGATAGTAACCCTCGTTCCCTGAAGGAGCCATCAAGTGTTAGACATTATTCTAGGTTATTATGTGAGGAAGTTTTTTGTCCAATAATTAGAATCTCTGTTTTTTCAGAGTTAAGTAGTAGGAAATTACTAGTCATCCAGTTTTTTATATCAGCTATGCATTCTGTTAATTTTGTGAATTGGTATGTTTCATAAGGGCGTGAAGAAATATAGAGCTGAGTATCATCAGCATAACAGTGAAAACTAATGCCATGCTTCCTAATGATATCTCCTAAGGGTAGCATGTACAGAGTAAACAGCAATGGTCCTAATACTGAGCCTTGTGGTACTCCATACTGAACTTGTAATCGATAAGACATCTCTTCATTTACTGGTACAAACTGATAACGGTCAGATAAGTATGATTTAAACCAGGCTAGTGCAATTCCACTAATGCCAATATAATTTACGAGTCTAGAAGAATGTTGTGGTCAATAGTATCACATGCACCTCTAAGATCGAGTAACACTAATAGAGAGTTAAACCACGATTGGATGATAAGAGCAAATCATTTGTGACTCTAATGAGAGCTGTCTCGGTACTATGGTAGACGGTTATATACTGTAGTAGTTGGTTGCATAGTTATAATTTTCTCCCTGATATTATCAATCATGTAAGTAAAGAAGTGCATAAAGCTGCTGCTGTGCTGTTTGGAAACGTCTGGGGTTGAAGCTTTATTTTTCGTTTCAAATAAATAGGGTTTTGTTTATTTTCTTCTAATAGGGTTGAAAAATAAGCAGATCTATCTGTTTTTAAGGCCTCTCTGTAGGCAATCGTGCTCTCTTTCCATGAAATGTGAAAAAACTTTTGTTTTCTTCCAGTTCCGCTCCATTTTTCTGGCTACTCTCTTAAGGGCCTGAGTGTGCTCGCTGTACCACGGCGTTGGACTATTCTTTAAGCACAAAGGAGCAATTGCTAAAGTGCTGGAAAAGAGAGAGTCAAAAGTTTCTGTCGCAATATCAAGTTCTTCTAAGCTATCTGGGATGCTGAGGAGATGAAACTGATCAGGAATGTTATTAATAAAGCAATCTTTAGTAGCAGAAGTGATAGGTCTAACATATTTGTAACATGAAGTCGGCTTTGAAGCCTTGGCTAAATGAAGTATACACGAGACTAGATAATGATCTGAGATGTCATCGCTCGGCTGCAGAATTTCAACGGCATCAATATTGATTCCATGTGATAATATTAGATCTAGATGATTACGACAATGAGTAGGTCCTGACACGTGTTGTCTAACTCCAATTGAGTTTAGAATGTCTTTAAATGCCAATGCCATCTTTTTCGTTATCTCCTTGTATATTAAAATAACCAACAATTAGGACTTTATTTGCAGCCAGTACTAACTCTGATTTATCATTTACACTAGATAGTGTTACATTAAGTACCAACACTTCAAAATAATTATATTTGAAACAAGACTTCTCAGTAATTCTAAAGATATTACTATAAATTACAGCAACACCTTGCCCTTTGCCTTTCATGTTTATAACAATAATATTGGGGGTTGACTCATTTAAAGTAATGTAATCGTCTGGTTTTGTCAAACACAGCACAACTAGGTTATAATCTGTAATCATATCAGCTTTTGAAACAAGGGATCAAATATTCAGCAACCAGAGCTTTATCATTTGTTCATCTGTATTATATCTGTTTTTTATTTGTTGAACATCAACAACATTTTTAGCCTTACATGGGTTTGGGAGTTTTTTTCAGAAGAAAAACAGTGCCGTGGGCCTGAATGACTTCAGACCTGTGGCCCTTACATCAGTGGTCATGAAATGTCTTGAGCGGTTGGTTCTGTTTCATTTCAAATCCATCACAGCTTCCCATCTTAACCCACTGCATTTTGCTTACAGGGCAAACCGCTCAGTGGATGATGCAGTTGACTTAGGCTTGCATTATGCTCTTGACCATCTTGACTCTCCTGGCTCCTATGTAAGGATGCTGTTTCTACCTGAGCGGCTGTGGAAGAAGATGTCACAGATGGGGGTGGACCCCTTTTATCTGCCGATGGATTATGGACTTTCTCAGCAACAGACAGCAGCATGTTCGGCTTGGCCAGCACATGTCTGATCCTCAGTCCACCAACATTGGAGCACCTCAGGGGTGCGTCCTGTCACCTTTTCTCTATTCACTGTATACCAATGATTGCAATTCTAATAATCGCTCCATCAAGTTAATTAAATTTGCAGACGATACCACCTTGATCGGCCTTCTTAAGGGCAATGATGAGTCTGCTTATAGGCAGGTAGTGTCTCATCTGGTTGAGTGGTGTGATAAGAACAATCTGGAGTTCAACCAACAAAAGACAGTGGAAATGGTGATAGACTTTCGTAGAACCCCCGTCTCTCTCCCACCCCTAACCATCAAGAGCTCTGTTGTTAAGGAGGTGGAGTCATTCAAGTTCCTAGGCACTTTCATCACTAACAACTTGAAATGGGAAGAAAACAGTTCCTTCATTATCAAGAGGGCTCACAGTGGAATGTTTTTCCTAAGGCAGTTAACCAAACTGAACATTTCCATCTGTGTTCGGTCTAGGTTTTACAGAGCCACTGTGGAAAGCCTTCTTTCAGCATCTATTACCGTATGGTTTGCCTCAGCATCGGCCCAGGCGAAGAGTAGACTGCAGTGCATTGTGCGCACAGCAGAGAGGCTGACTGGACAGAGGCAGCTGTCAATCAATGACTTGTATGTGGCCAGAGTCAGGAAGAGGGCAGCTAAAATTGCTGCTGATCAGTCTCATCCAGCAAGTGACATTTTTAGGCTGCTTCCCTCAGGAAGAAGGTATAGGGCAATGAGGACGAGGAACTCACGCCATTTAAACAGTTTTTTTCCAAGAGCCATTTCCCTCCTGAATAGCTGATCCAGTGCCTCACTCAACCCTCCTGATCTATTTTATCTTTGGACTATTATATTTAATTTATTTAAACATGCTGTATGTAGCTACATGTATATATGGTTTGTGTCGAGTTTTGTGTGTTACTGATTGTCATATAAAGCGAATAAAGTGATTCTGATTCTGTATTTCCTAATTCGGGGACAGACACAGTCTCTATGATATCTAGGTGAAAGGATCTCTATGTGTATTTATCTGACCTCAGTGACGTGAGACAGCTAGCAGATGGTTGGTTTAGCCAGTCTGTCTGCTTCCTGACCTGAGCCCCAGATTGTCATGTTTGAGCTCTAAGAATATGTGCCATATAAGAGCAGCACCATCCTAGGACTACACCTTAGACTACAATGAAGTAGGGACTGTATACCCTGACCTCATATCGGCTGGAGGGACACTTGGGGGATGCCAGATGAACTGCTCGCAGAGACCGTACAAGTGGGACCAAAGGGACCGTAGGCGTACCCGCAGTGTGGCATTGAGGTGGAACACAGGGACGCGGCTCGGTAGGCACCCCGTAGCGGGGTCTGAGTGTGCTGTGCAACACTTACCTGGTTCCAGGGGCAGGAGGAGACTTAGTTGCTTTCTCTAACTGCACGCCGCTGCCTGCTGGCGTTACAAGAGGCGGATGAGAGTGCAGGATTCTCTTCATCCACTGCTCTCCGGGCCGTGTTCGGACCAGAGATGAAAGAAACTGCTCTTTTATTGAGAAAGATATTCGACCCTGCTGCCACGCTGTATCGCCCACACTAGACACGAGAGATCCTCCTGAAAAGCTTGCTCGTTTTTTTATCACCTTTCAGCAGATTAAACAGCATCAAAATGCTCAGCTCCGAAGCAAAAACCTGAAGTGCAATCACACCTATACCCGCGCTGTGTGGCAGAGCAGCTGTTGCAAATGATTGTACACCAATGTGCATTGTCTCATTTGGTTTCCCCTCTAAGTAGTTTGGCCTCTCTGGCGAGATTCCTATTCATCGGTCACTACATACATCGAGAGTGACCGACTGATAGGGAACTGTTGTGTGTTGGAAGGTGGCCTACAAAATGTCTCCTGTGATCTACAGGGGAAAAACAGCATATACAGGTCTGGATCAACATGAGGTTGAGGAAATAATGACATTTTCATTTTTGCATGCAGCAGTTTTCTTTTTTCCCCTTTTAAATAGCAAGTCATAAAGATCACATTAATATGCAAAAATGGAGGGGTTGTGTGTGTGAGAGTGTGTGTGTGCATCCAATTAACTCGAACGTTGCATCTATCAAGCTGTTTGGCGATATAGCGAAAGAGTGCACGGGAGAGAGAGAAAGCAAATCTACCCACATGCTAATTAAATGTGTTTCACAGTGCAGGAGGAGACGGCATCTGTTACTCCTCGCTTATTCATTAGACGCAGACATTTTTCACGTGAGTACACTGGACAAAGAACATCACTCTTAGAGCTGGGAAATAATCAGTATCATGACCATTACAGATATTTTTAGATTAATAAAATATGAAAGTTTTCAATATCCACCATACTAAAGATTAGTACACTACAGTCTTATGCAGTTCTTTTGTTGTATAGGTAACCATAGTGAAATCCTCCTCCTCTGACTCTGACACACACACACACACACACACACACGCACGCACGCACGCACGCACGCACGCTATCTATATTATATATAACATCAGTAGCCGTAAAATAAAGTATAAAACCATAAAACCCTGAGCTTTATATATACAATCCTTTCATCTCTCATTTACACACCTATGAGGATTGAATGTTTTAATCACTGATCACACATTAATGCCCACATCTGCTCTTTACAATGGACTGACGTCCTTCTTCGGTCATATCAGATCTGTCAGATAGGATCAGTGTTCAAGGCAGTGTCCATCTCATGTTGTCTGATAAATAAATCTCTGGATGAATCCCTGTTATCACGTCTAGGTGAACCAAGATCAAAAGATAAAAAAATAATAAAGATAGTGAAGTCTAATTTCTAGAATCATTAGAATGATCTGTTTTCTTTATTTTTTGCTTTTAAGATGTAAAATGTTCTTGACCATTTTGTGAGATTCAACCAAGATAAAGAAAACTGAATTAATTATATTTACATAGTGTGGTCCAGCCTTAGAGAAAAGTCATCTCAAAAGTCCACACTTAAACATGTCTTAAAATCACCATAAAATCAAACTTTTTAATGCAGTTATTGCAGGAAATTCTTTTCAAAACGTTATTGTGCAACATTATTTCATGTCCTCGTATCTTGAATAAAAAAAACTTCCCCTCCTCTTGAGTCATCTCTTTCGTCTCTGATTACATGTTTCTGGCAACGCAATACAATGAGTCAACCAATAGCAAACCATACAAACCTATCCAATCAATTCACATGAACGAAATCAAGTCCTGCCTACATTTGATCTTGTTCGAGAGCCATTTCATTCGATATACGTCACAAAAGGAAAGACAATTATTGCAACTTTCATTTCATGCCGACTTTAAAAGTTACAAACCTAGCACAACAAAACATTTAATCCCGAACTTCATTAACAGTGTTAGAAAAACAAACTTATAAATCATGACCATGGGATGATACACTGTTCATGATTAATTATTGCCATAAACACAATTAAGTAATTACCTTCTCAAGCAAGCACAGAATAGTCAGAATGAAATACAAACCCCTTCACAATTATGAACTGACAGATTAGGCAATTAACTAATTAACAAGCACTAACTTTATAAATATGAAAATCCAAAATATATCTAATGAGTGATTTCATTTGAATAAAATGAGATCTATTGAAAATTATTTTCAGCACTGGACAATCTGAATTAATATGCTATTAATAAGATGACGATCATGAAATTAATAACTGTATGATGTGATCTTTAACATCATTAAAGAAAATCTAAGACTTGACATGTGTAGATCTTGTTTACAAAAAAAGTGTATGGTTGAATCTCATGAAACCCATTAAAAACATGTTATGTTTTATCCCAGCTTCAAAAGAAAGAAAGCATATTTTCTTTAACAAAAATACTTTTTGCATTGACAATGTTTTTATTTTAATTAAACATGCATTACAAACATGCAAAATTACTGCATTATGCTGTATGCTGTATGCTGCTGTATGGCCAGATTATGCAAACTACGTTGCTCGGCTGGATAAAGCAAACCAGCGTCTCACTACTAAATCTTTGATGGAGGAGGATTGCAATGAAGGTAAAGATGATTGCTGTGACGTACAGAAATTGAATAGCAGCAGAACCAGATTTCACAAAGTACAACATGTTCCTGGATCAACATTCCAATCAACCAATCAGGAACAAGTTTACAGTTTTTGTCAAGTTTAGGTTTACAATCAGGTTTACTTCACCAGTGTTAGTCACCAATCATTTCCCTCTACTTATGGGTAGGGTTAGGTTTAGGGGCAGGGATATTTGGATAGGAATGTGGTTTCTGGATCAACAAAATATGTTGACCCAGGAACACGTCTAACTCTGCAAAATCAGGACGTACCAGTAAGTCTGTTATTTTGATGCGCAAACATACCGTGTGTGTGTGTGTTCTCGATACACTTATCACCAGTGTTGGGGGGAACGCATTACATGTAACTCGAGTTACGTAATCAGATTACTTTAAGTAACTAGTTTAGTAACGCATTACTTTTAAATTTACAATAAAATATGTGTTACTTTTTCAAATAAGCACTGAAGTTACTTTGTTTTCCCATTTATTGACTGACAGCTCTCTTGTCCTCATGTTGAGAGATATCGTGAGTAAGTGCAGAGGCGTTGTGTGTGAACATGATGGTTATTGTTTCAGACTAAATGTGAGTGTGCATTTACTCATCTCAGTTGCACAAAAAAAGATTCAGCATTCCTCAAAATTAATAAAATCAGTGAAATGCAAAATCAAAATACTATGGAAACCTCCAATAATTAAATATGTTAAATAAAACAAATATTTTATCCATTTAATGTGCATTTAATCTTATTTTATTGACCAATGTATTTGCTGCTGACCTTCAATGATTCTGTTAAACCGTAAGCAAAAATTATTTTAGATTATTTTGTTTTTATTGGTGAAGTAAGTGTTAAACTTTCTTCTCCTGTGTCCTATTCTTTATGATCCAGAATGGTAGTAGAGCTGAAAGGTTTGTTTTTACTGCGCCCTCTATGTACAGGAGTGAATTTGCATTTCCTTCAGCCTTTTTATTTCAATTTAGGTGTGAAAGGGCCTTCACATTTGCCCAAAAATAGAACTTCTTGTAATTAAAAAACAAAACAAAAACAATCCAAGCCCAGGTGAGAAAAAGTAAGGCAAAAGTAACTCAACACATTACTTTAATTAGTAGCAATTAGTTACTTTTTCAGGGAGTAACACAATATTGTAATGCATTACTTTTCAAAGTAACTTTCCCAAACACTACTGATTGCAGAGACACATTTCAGTACATTCACGTTGTCTCCACACACATTCAGGATAATGTTTTTATCTGTCATTGCTGTGTTTAGTATTTCTGAATGGATCCGTATACTGTAGTAGATATGCAGTCAGGTCAAGGCAGTTGATTTCCTACGTTACTACATGTAACATTACATTACTTACTATAGTAACAACAGTAAATCATGCATAATTACAAACACCTAATCCTAAATCAAACACTAAGTTTATAGTAAGTACATGTACTTTATTAAGTACTTATTTGAGTACAATGTAACTACATCACCTTAAAATGGTAAAAAAAATTCATGGGTGCTTTGGTGTGCATAAATTTATTAATAATATGGACTCCTGTATATCATTTGTATATACCTGTATATCACCAAATATATTATTTGGTTATTTGTTGTCCTTTTGTTGTCCTTTTTTGGTAAAACATCTAAATTTACCTTGAAAAACGCTTGGAGAAATCAATCACGATTAATCACACGAAAAGGGAGTGATTAATCATGATTATACTGTATAATATATATTATATATATATATATATTTTTTAAAATTTTTAATTTTGGGGTGAATTGTGACCTGTTTTGTGAGTTTCACCCTTATTTGTCAAGCAAGAACAGAAATAGTTTGGCACCTTAGACAATCATAAACTAAAGCATCATCACTGTAAACGGTTTATGAGCATGGAAAGAAAAACGACTCTGACCTTTGCAATGTTTGCTCTCTGTACAGTCTTTAAATGTTTAAACCAGCGAAACAGGTGACGAGTTTCGTGCAAAAGCAGTCGACGTGCTCATCATTTACAATACCAGAATTTACAGTTGAACATCAACATACTGTATTCCTGATAATGACTCAACAAAGATGAAATTGAACTTTATGCATAGAGACAACTTTACTGAACCATTGAAATCAATACACTATAGTCAAATGTCGGACATAAGACAGTACATTATAGCCTATAGATAATATGACATGTTTGAGGGACAAACATCTGCAAAACATGCTGTAGGATTAGCTGATATTGCGGAAGATTTTGACTATTAAATCAAAAGATTTTCTTCTCCAAAACAAACCCAAATTGACTGAATTACTGCAGTGACATCATTTGTTTCCTCCGTAACAAAGAGCTTTTGTCTCTGAACACACTTCAGCACTTCCTCATAGCTGAACGTGAAATCCCCATGAAGCCTTTCACACAAACTCCAAGGAACATGAGACTTTTGTCTGGTATGCAAATATATAATTTACGACTGGAAATTTACAGCATTATGTTTAAGAGGTGCTTTTACAGAAACGCCTCACACGTCTGTAATTGTTTGTATTGAGCAGCACATGAAAAGTAAAGCCAAATCCTTCAAAGTTATTGTTAAATGTTTTGCTTTGATGGCAGAAAGCTGAAATGCACGACACAAGAGCTTTAAAGCAAATATTTAGTAAATATTCAGTCTGACCATTTCGCAAGACATGAGCTACACGTTCATATGATGTAAAACATATTACGACAAGGTATTTTTTGAATTCATTTCATATTCAAGTGTTTACATGCTTAATTTTTTCGGATAATTTCAGGTCAACACCATTTTATTCTGATACATGAATATTTTTCAGTCTGATTGAGCATCAACCCGATTGTAAACTGACATGTAAACGTAGCTATTGAAAATCCTGTTTACCTCTTAAACAGGTTTTGAACAGAATTTAATGCTGACTTTCACGTTATTCAGTTTAGCGAACAGTCACTATGTACTTCAGGTTTGCCTACAGTTTTGACTCATGCATTATGCATTATGAATCATGCATCTTGCATTCATTTAATAAGTTAAAACAGACATGTGGAAAAATGAAACGGGATAACACTTGTGAATACGGCAATGCTACAAATAAGCTTAGTTTCAGTCAAAGTGCACAAACAGTTTGAAAACACTCATTGTTTTTGAAATTTCCTTCAGTGTTGTTAGTGAAACGTGCTTTAGACAGGACACTGTCCATCTGATGCAACGAGCTGGAGAGAAGATGTTCAGATGAGCACTGGGAAGAGCAAGACGCTCCGCCAGTTAATTGCAAGACAAAGACAATCCCTTCCATCTGTCCAAAATAACCACACCACCTCTGGGTTCCTCTCCATCTCTGAAGTCCTCCTCGGTTTTAGTTACGTCCTGCAGGATCTCTGTCCTCAGAATATAAGTCCTCTCTTCTTGTTTTCCCTCCAGAGGAATCCCCGGCAGCCAGTTCTCCCTGTAGTTTGACGTCCCCACGTCAGAAACGTGTACAGGCAGATAGGAGTTACAGCTCTGAACTAGGTCAGTCAGTAAAGGCGCTTGTTCTCCAGTTAAACCTTCTGATTCCTGATCCGCATCTGGAGAACTTCGATCAGGATCAAACTGAAATAAGCAGCCATGAAACTGCAGCGCACCATTTTCAGTGGGCCTAACTGGTACCACCAGAGTCTCGCTGCTGCGTTCAGTGTCTGAAATGCTCAAAACGGGGACCGAACCAATCGAATCTGAGCTGGTCTCATCTGCTCTGCCATCGGATGACGGTTCGATGAAGTTCTGGACGGGCAAACAGAGGCTGTAATGCACTGAAGACACTGCGCTGTCAGGGACCGGGACGTCCTGACATCTGTAGGGCTCCTGGGATGCATAAGCAGTCACATTAACCACGATCTCTGACTTCTGCCGGGCGATGGGCTGTGGATCACAGTTCCCCACTTTCACTTTAGATATGTCGTCCCAGGGATTTGAATAAAATGGACGACTGGTGTTCTTTGACAGGATCTGTTTTACAGAGAGAAGAGAAAAAGCATCATAATTTAGTCTGCCGCGTGACTGCGGGTCGTTTCAAAAGAAGCGATTTATTTAATTGAAATTGATATGTTTTATACCGAATGACATTTTTTTATGTCATATTTTTTCCCCCAGTTTTAACAGAATTGAACATTGTGTTTCTTGCAAACTTAATTTAAAGTCATTAAGTTAACGTTCGGTCACTTTATTCGCTTATAAAAGGATTTAAAAGGAGTTGATGAAGAGCTAGTAAATGAAATCATTAAAAATGTAAATAAATATGAATCTATAAAATGTTTAATTAAAATAAGTGAATAAAAATCAGTTAAATAATACAATATTTTTATTTTAAAATGACTGATTTATTAATTTTATGTCATGATTTTTAGAAAAGGGTTCATTTTGTTTTCTTTTATGTATTTTAAAAGGACTATCAAAATAAAACATTTACCAAAAATCAATTAAATCATAAAAAAAGTTACTAAAAAGTAGTTAAATCATAAAAATATACAATTAAATTAAACTCTTACTAAAAATTTATTAAATCCCAAAATGTAAAATGTAAATAGTTGGCAAATTAAAATAATCGAAAAATGTAATAAAACAGAAATATTAAATATTTGAATTGTTTACCTGCATGTCATCCCATTAATCAACATCAGAGAACATAAACATGCAAATGTGTTGTTGAATTATTGATGTATTTACTCCAAAGATATTTCAAGTAAATATTGTAGGTCAAAGGGATTCGGCTGGATCTCTGACTTATACGACTTAGGACTTATGTATTTGAATGGTTTCATCAAACAAGCAGCGGCCCACAAGGAAGTTTAAAAGTCAAAGATGTTTTGTCAATGAAGCCAAATATTGACTTAATTAATTAACATGAGGTTACACAAAAACCCAAGCTGAGCTAGTTTACTGAACAAATATCAACATGCATGATTTATATTTTCATATCACCAATGAATAAGACTTTTATAATATCTCAAATACCAAAACAGGTTAAATAATCCATGAAAGCACTGAAGTGCTCTAAGGGAAATCTGTGGCTGCTGATGTTTAACCGTAATCGACATGATAAACTCATTTTGTGCTGCCGAGAGCAATACACAGATAAGACACATTCCTTCAGGAGGCTTAAGAGAAACGCAACGCTCTTGTCAAACAGGACTTTTCACTGCCAGTAAGATGCAAAGGAGTCGATTCCAAGTATGTTCACCAGGAAATTCCCAGTGCGAATATGACACAATCGCTTACCAGAACTTTGGGTAAGAGAGGCTTTCTCTTTCTATCCAGCTGGAAAAGTGTAATGGGTAGAATGATCAACAGCAGCAGAACCAGCAGACCGGGCCACATTAATATATGAAACCTGGAATTATGTGCTGAAAGACACAAAGATTGCAGATTAATACAAATAGAAAAGAGTTTAGTCTGTAACTAGTGCACAGGGTTTCATTTATTTTCAGCAATTTTGTGCATGTCTCATTTGATACCATTTCTGTGCATTATAACATAACAAATAAAATAATTAAATTGCATGTTGAGTAAAGGGGATTTAAAGGGGTCCAATTATGCTGATTTATAGGCTCACAATTGTATTGTATGTTTACATAATTTAATGGTTAAAATACCTAATTATGATAATTTCCATTGTTGCAGCACCTGTTTTCACCACCTGTCTGAACACACTGTTTTAGTTTCAGTTTCATTAAAACCCGCCTTCTGAACCAACCACAGTCTGGCACAGTCTGCTCTGATTGGTCATTCTGTTGTCATTGTCAAGTCAAGTCACCTTCATTTATATAGCACTTTTAACAATATGGACTGTTTCAAAGCAACTTTACAGTGATAATAGGAAATTAAAGTAACAGAGATTGTTTTGGTTTTACAGCAGCTCGAGAATAAAGTTATTGTCCAGCTAAAGTTAGTTTTTGATTGATTCACTACAATCACAACGATCATTAGTTATTAACTTGGGGGCCGCTAACACGATACCGTTCTAACAGAAAACCTTTAATGCGATCCGGCCGGTCATTTGCATAAAAAATTAGCATTTTATCACTTCCACGTAGCCACGTGAATCAGAATTATCCCGACAACGTTTTATCAGTACAGAGGTAAAGGGAAGGAGGCCTTCACAGTGGAGAGACTAGTGGACACTTCAGACACTTCACTGTAAACAAACTACGCTAATATGGCCTCAGTTTTGCCATATCAGTTTGAGCTACAGTTTGATAATGACAGTCAAGAAGAACAAGCTGATCAACCCGAAACATCTTCGCAAGCGCATCTTTTTTTTTTGCATACGCCTTGGGTCAGGAGTGTAAATGAGGAATATTGTGACGTGTTTGTTCCCGGAAGAAAACTCAAGATGGAGGCGTTTCAGGGAGTTCAGAAACAGTGACACTGATATAGAGAATTATGTTTTGCAACTTTGCAGACCTTTTTCATGCTCAAACAGCAACATTACACACTAAAGAAAGCTGAACATGTTAAATAGCATTATTGGACACCTTTAAAGTAATGAAAGGAAATAACAAAATAGTGAAAACTGAAGGTAGCTTTCTACACATCAATCAAAGCACAACTGTTCAATTACCCGAGACATCCACACAAAAGGAGGCGCTTTCACTGTGATTGGACCAGGCGGGGTGTGTGAGTGTATACACCACATCACCACAGTACTGCACGTCTGTTTCCACAAGCCATATAAACACTGAGCGAGACGTGTCCTGAAATACCTTAAAAAACAAGACACATTTAAGACGTGCAGTGAAACGTCACATTAAATATAGCTATGCATTAAATACATTTGGAATACATTTTAAAGTTTTTGCTGTAAGAGAGCAGTAATAATATGAATCCCAATTGAACTGGATGCATATGACTGAAGGATAATAAAGAATAATAACCTTTCCATCCACTGACTTGGGATGTGTCAGATTAACTGTGTACTTGACGCCTACCCGGGACATGACATTCTCAATGGAGCGATTCCAAGGGATCATCGGCGGGGAAACCGTCACATTCAGATGAGTTTTGTTTGATGCTACTGACAGCTGGGGTGCTGCCAATGTGGCTAAAAATTAGGGAAACAGAACAGTGATATTGTATTTTGAGAAACCATCATGCAAATCAAGCAATTTTTCATTTTATTATGATTTTGATAAACAGTTTTACTGTCGGGTCAATCAGAGTCCTGCATTAAATCCATCAGAGAACTACTGATCTAAACAGATGATCACTAATATAATTCAAATGAAAGTCTAGATTAGAATATCTTACTTTGCCGGAATGGAGCAAAAAACACGTCACCCATGCACAGTCCATCCACAGTGATTCTGACATGATATTTATCGCTCACAGACAACACATCACTCATCACATCAGTCAGGTCACACACAGGAGCGGAGATGTTCTGGCACCACGTCACTGGACGATATGGAGTCCCATAACTGCAACAGAACAGACACCAGTCAGAAGAACAACAACACTGGAAATGTAAAGAACATTAAATAAAGATGTGCTGCATGTAAAATCAACACCACTTTATTTCGATAGTCCACTTTAGACATTCTACTAACTTTAAGTAACTTTGCAACTACATGTAAACATTAGAGAGTAAGTAGACTGTCAGGTTATGGTTAGTTGTTATGGGTTCGGGTTAGTAGAATAAGTTGCCTTTTAGTTGCAAAGTTACTTATAGTCAGTAGAATATCTGTTGAGAGACTCAAAATAAAATGTTAGCAGATATTAAACAGACAATCTACTAATACTCTCAGACAATCTACTAATACTCTAATGACAGTTAGTTGATATGTAGTTGCAAAGTTACTTATAGTTAGTAGAATGTCTAAAGTGGCAGACTGATCTCATAATGGCGTATGTATGACACGCCAATTCGTATTTCCATTTTTGGCGTGCTATCAACAAGCATAATCGCTTTTCAGCGTGTTTATGAACGCTGTTGACTTAAAGTAACACTATGTAGTTTTTCAACCTTCATAATATATTTCCAAGACCCTTGTGATGGTACATCAACTTAGAATAAGTTAAATGACTCGTCTGCCATAGCCTGACGGGGTCTGTATCGCTTTTACTGGCACTATGTAACTTCGGGGTTCGGGTAGGAACCCGTGCACAAAAAGAACTACAAAATTCGACTGCTTTACGTCAAGCGCTACAATAGTCATTATTTCGTTTTTCTTCGTTTCTGATGTCGCAATACATCATCCTTTCATGAAATCATGTAACATACTCTACCTTGTCTGTGGACATCGTTCATTCTAAAGCTGGTGCTGGGTAAACAGCGAGCGTGCGTGTGACGGTAGGCTAAATTATTTACGACAGCGGCAATGGACAATTTCGTTTCCAACCAGTAGGGCGACCGAAGAGGAAAAGTTACTTGGTGTTACTTTAACGTTACATTACTGTATATATAAATATATGACCTACCCCAACCCGTCCCTAAACCTACCCGTCACTGGGGTTAATACCATTTATGAGTGTTCCCCTACCATCCTAGGGAAAAAAATATCGCTACCCAGATGTAGATCTACATTTTGCTTCGTTTCGCTCGGACATTTAATGGCGTGTACATACACGCGGAATCACTCGGACATTTAACGGTGTAGACATACACGCGGATCGCTCAAAATGCGTATAGATAACACGCCACTTGACTTGAAAGTGGCGTGTATGTTTATGCAAAAGTCATGATGTCATGTTGCAAGTGGACTAACGAAATAAAGTGTTACCCAAGTAAGTAAATCAGCACTCATGTTCTTGTCCCGGTAAATACATTTTAATTGACCAGACAAACCAGACTAACTATTCTACACATTACACACCCTGTATACTGTGTGCATGTGTCATATAATGTGTAATAATGAGTATCTGATATTGCATGTTTATTATCTTTGGAGCAACCCTTAATTTTAAACTTCCAGTGCTCATTCTCAATGCAATTATTTTAATTACGCATTTCCAGTGAGTCAAATCTCTTTTTGTTGAACTTTTGTTGAAAGAGTCCTGAAAGCTCCGGTATGCAGCGATGGCTGGATGAGAGGAAGAATGAGAGGTTAAGAGGTTGGACTGATGTGTGCCGGCGAGCAGCTCTGCATTACAGTCGTGGGATTATCTGGAGCTTCTGAAGCTTTCGTCTCTCATCCCGTCAGCCTCACTGACCCTCC
Organism: Chrosomus eos; assembly: GCA_036326025.1. Taxonomy (NCBI): domain Eukaryota; kingdom Metazoa; phylum Chordata; class Actinopteri; order Cypriniformes; family Leuciscidae; genus Chrosomus; species Chrosomus eos. The sequence continues at coordinate 4,652,654 of CM070831.1, read as the reverse complement.
CAGCATGCACTGTGCTCCCTCCATTCCCATCAGATTTATTTTTCCCCATCAGTTTCTCTGCCAAGCGTAACTGTGACTGGTGAAAAGATTGGGTGCCAAGGCCAGAGAGGGCCTGCAACGTTTCGCAGACGCAGCTTCTTCCTGCTCCGTTTCTAATTGCAGTTCACAAACTGGAGAAGAGATTCACAGCCGGGTGACCACAGCGCTTCCTTCACCAAAGCAAAGTCATGAGACCGACGCGACACTTTGTGCTGTTATTCACAGAAAACAGAAGGACTAATAGGAATTAATTAAACCCATGGCCAACTAAACCATTATTTTCAGTTATATACACACTGCCTGACCAAAAAAATCGCTGTTTGGAGTTAAATAAGCAAATGCTTAAGAGTCTTTGATTGGATCATTATTGCAGTGATTATTATGTTTCTTGCATGTTATTGGGCAAGAGTTCTTCTAAACTTATTTGTTGAAATGTGTAGCTTTTCATTTCTTAAACAAACATGTAGGAAGACACATCATGGTGATATTCCAGGATGACAATGTCAAGATTCACCAGGCTCAGATTGTGAAAGAATGATTGAGAGGAGCATGAAGAATCATTTTCACTCAAGAATGAGTCCAGATCTTATTCATTGAAAGTCTTTGGGATGTGCTGGAGAGACTTTACAGAGTGCTGGACTCTTGCATTGTCAATACAAGATCGTGAGCAAAAATGTATGCACTTCTTGGTGGAAATAACATCACAAACATAGAGGTGCAGCAATTTTGGTCAAGATCTAATATATAATATATATACATATAGATTACAAACATGCCTATGAGGAGGGTATAAATGCTAGGGATGTGCCCAAAGCCTAAATCTGAATTCAGGCATAGAAAATGAAAAATGCTTTTACGGAGCCCTAAAGGGACATGGTTAGGCTTGCTGCGGTAGTCGGTTTCATTACAGTATATTATATTTCAATTATCACATTAGAGAGATGACTGACAGGATGATGTTGGAGGATTTGGTGCGCATATATTGAGCGTCACTAACAATATCTTATCTTGTATAATGTGTGGTCAGTACCACCGCTTCATGTGCACAAAGTAAATAAAAGTAAAAAGTGATTTCAATACCTCGCATATTGATAGTAGCTCCATGATGCTCGCAAGTTTTATACAATATAATTAACCAACTATATAATCGTGAGAGAACGAAAAAAGCATTGAAATATATTTTCTCTGTAGAATGCGTAATTTCCTTTCCAAACATAGTAATTGGTTTCGGCCACTTCCCTAATCAATGTTGTTGCAAAATCTGTAAAAAGTGTACTGTACTGTAAAAAGATCTAAAAAGAAAAAAAGCCAAAGAAAAGTCCACCAGTCGGTTTCTCCTGCATGGCTCTGTCACTCACAGGTTGTACTGAACACTGTAGAGAACCGTTTGACCTGGAATATCAACAGCTTCCCAATGGAGAACACTGAAGAAGTTCTTGGACTTGACATAAGCCTTCGTCAGATTACAGCACCAACAACCTACACACAAACAGGAGACGAGAAAAATAAAAGTGAGATGGTTTTACAGGTCTTCACTCCCAACTCTGAACATCTTCCATTGTGGTGTGATGATAGAATCAATCAGGTGATGATGCTCTAGACTTAATGTCTTTTGTCTAAAAGTAAAGTGGACTTTCTCCCTTGGGAAGGTTTTCCATTTAGACCCAACAGCTGCTATGGTTACAACACACATCATAACAAACACCAGCACCCACATACACACACACAGCATAATAATCATTCCACACACTAACCGGAGAGGAAACAACATCCTTTGAGCTACATCCACAAACCTGCTCCAGTTCTTCAGGCTGTTTGAATCAATACATCGTAGCATAATGCTATATAACCTTTAAACCTAAACTTTCCTTTTCTACTTTCAGCAATTGAAGGACAGAGTTTGATGAGTATCTGACAGCTAGATGATGATATAGAGTTGTGCTCAGTTCTCCATCGATCATAAGCCTTGATGAATAATCTCTTCACGTTTTGGTTTCCCTCAAGGAAAACTGAACAGCTCCAAACATATACCAGCAGGGCTTATGGCTTTTGCAGAAAGTGTTGCCCTAAAGACAAAGCCCATGTAACTTCTAGAGACGGTGCAACACTCACAGAAATATGAATAAAAATAGGCTTTAATGGGTAGATAAAACTTGCCAAGTGGTCTGTAATTTGAAACCGAAATATAATAGTAATGAAGCTCAAGTATACAGATTTTAAATGACTTTTGTGCCTGCACAAATACTACTAATAAACCAAAAAAAGAGAAGAAAAAGCAACAACAAAAAGCACGAATGCCTAATGACCTTTAATTATAAGAAAAACTCTTCGAATACTGATTTATGTATTTTTACATTAATTTTCTTTTGCACAGACAGGAAAAATCAGAATGCATTTCACTATTTGATTAAAAAAAGGGAAAAATATGGAAGCTTGTATCTGGAATAAAACATTCTGTGGAGGAAACAAGCGTCCATAGAAAATTCTGTAAAAAAATAAATAAAATACAGACCTGTACAATTAATATATACCATTACCTATGTGGTGTAAAGTGAAGCGTTTGATATGCATCTCACATGCAGAATATTCCTCAAATTAAGCCACCGAAATAAAAATAAGCAAAATCAAAACTTGCACTAATTTTTACAAATGTGCAAGGAAAACCGATAAATAATTATTAAATCATTGAATAAAATAACTAAAACATAATGATAAAATAAATGATATATATATATATATTTAAATAAATATAAATATGTTTCTAAGTAATAAAAAATTATATAAAATATTAAACTTATAATATTATTTTTTTTTTATATAAAAATATTTGTTGTTGTTTTCTTTTACTCACCAGCAAAACCGAGCAAAAAAATGGCAGTTCTCAGAGGCCACATATCCAGACGTGTGAGGATATCTCCAATTGAGAAACATCAAATAAAGATCCAGTGGTCAGAGACACAGTCCTCTCATTATTTCCTTGAAACGCTTCGAATAATTGTCATTTCCACAAACAAAAAAAATCACATCGAGCCTTATGGGACATTATTCGATCACTGCCATTTGCGCAAACCAATGCCAGAACGTGCTTTACACGCTCTGTTCCATCTCTAACCGGTCTGAAGAAAGATCTACCCATCCTCAGGTGTGCCTGTGAACTTTGGAGCGTCTTATCAGCACGTTCCTATTTTCTGCTGTTGGCCTCCACCCATTAAGGGGCGTCTATAGCCACATCTAGAATTTCAGGTTTTAACAGCTGAAAAACTGAAACTGGAAATTAAGCACTTCTCAGAAAGGTGTGTGAGAAAGGAAGCACGCCTTCGGGCCGGGATGTGGGAGGTTCAGTTGTCTCGTGCTGCTCTATATTACCTGGAATTACACAAAACACAATCATTTTACAGCGTGACATCATGTGTTACAGAATGTGTGACTGGACGAACAAAAGTTTAACCTTAACCACAAAAAGGTGCACATGCTGTAATAAGACTCTGATCGTCTTGACCTTTGTGCTTTATAAGTACTTGTCTAGGATTAGATGTATTTACATGCCAATCAGTGTGCAGGATACACACACACACACACACATATGTTGGTGCAACAGCATTATGAGGACTCTCCATAGGCGTAATGGTTTTTATACCGTATAAACTATATATTCTGTCCCCCTACACTGCCCCTATCCCTAAACCTACCCATCACAGGAGACATGCTGCATTTTTAATTTTTTAATAAAACATTGTTTTTTATGTTTTTTAAGCCATTTGATTTATGAGGACTTTTGAAATGTCCTCATAAACCACCCATACGTTGTAATACCAGTGTAATACACATGTCATAATACAAATTTGTGTCCTCATAAATCACATAAACCAACATCCCCCCCCCCCCACCCCCACACACACACCACACACACACACACACTACACCATCTCTGCTCTTTGAAAGACGTGTCATCCTGCATGTCTGGCAAAACAAAAACGTCCATCCAACTCTTATTTTGCTGTTTGAGTCGAGCTCTGTCACAGAGACAGATGTGATTCCTCACAACTCCTATTTCACAGAGATCTGTCAGGCAGAAGGACATTTTCGGCAAGCTATTCCATAAAATCACAAGCACCTTTAATCTCAAACAGAGAGTGAGGATAACGGCTAAAATCCAGACAGTGAGTGTATAATAATCTGACACTCTCGGTGATGAGATAATTCGTATGGTGAAACATAAAGAACAGGTAATATGATGCACTGCAGGAACAAACCAGTTCCACTTTTCAGGATACTGTATCTTAAAGATAATTTGGTCAAATTCAAATAAGCTCTTTATTGGAATGTTTTTCATGCTTGTTGAGTGAACCATAAACAATTATTGCACATGCACCTGTGGAACAGTCCTTTAGACACTAACAGTTTACAGGCGGTAGATGATTAAACTCACAGTTCAGATAACTTAGAGACCTTTCTACTAACTCTGACAAAAACCAGGAGAAATATGCCCAGGTCCGAGATCATCTATGTGAACATGCCATACTCCTGCTGCAGGAGACATGAAGACTGCAGATGTGAACAGAGCAATAAACTGCAATGTCCGTAATGTAAGACACAGAGAGACAGAAAGAACAGCTGGTCGACCTGGCAGTGTTCACTATAGCAGCCTTGTGGCAAGTTATGAGGACATATAGGTGTGCTTATATTACACCATGAATAACAATAAAAGGAGACACATGTAAAACTATTGCATGTTTGTAATTGCCCCTTTAATTCAAGTGCATTGGACACTCACTGTATGTATTATTGCACAGGATGTTCAACTTTATCCGCATGTATACAGTACGTATACTCATGTAGGGCGATATATACAGTACCAAACATCCACTGATTGGCTCATTTCTGCTTTGACTTCAGACCGTTCTGAAGGTGCTTTGAGTTTCATCTTCTGGCTGTGTGGACCGTCTTCCCACTCCCGTCACTGAGACGATTCAAAGCGAGTGTGTCCTGACTCAGATCTCAGCTTTGAAGTCAGTCATCGGTGGAGACGACAGATCTGAGCTCCTCAGCCTCAGGAAAGCCATCGCTGACTCTCCTCCAACGCAGTCACAGCCAAACACACCTCACGCCTCTCCAACACCACAAATTATTGTGTACCTTGATCTCGGCGGAGACGTTCATGTCAAGAATAAATTAGGCTGATCTTCTTCAGGGTCTCATAATTGAGGCGCTGTATCACATGGAAATTATGTTTTGCGAAGCTGCCAAGCATCACGTCTAAAGGTCAAGTGTGTAATTCTGCGCCACTAGCAGCACCAGTATTACAATGTTAGTTTGAGCGGCCCGACGACGTAACATAACATGTTATGGCATTTTTGCTGGGGTTTTATCTTCTGAGCAATGGAAGAATGGTGCATTATTTCTGCAATTCTGTTTGGTGCCACTAGTGCAGAAATTACACACTTCTCCTGCTACTTATAAAATAGAAAAAAAGAAAGATAAAGGTCCATATTTTATCTAAGCGCATGGTCTAAAGCGCACAGCACAAGCGCTCTTTAAAGCAACACTATGTAACATTTTTTACCTTAAAATAATGTTTCCAAAATCTTATCAGTGGTTCATAAAGTCGTAACAGGGTGAAAGGCACTTCTGCCATCGCCTGACGGGGTCTGTATCGCTTTTACTGGCACTATGTAACTTCGGGTTTCGGGTAGGAACCCGACCACAAAAAGAACTACAAAATTCGACTGCTTTACGTCAAGCGCTACAATAGTCATTATTTCGTTTTTCTTCGTTTCTGATGTCGCAATACATCATCCTTTCATGAAATCATGTAACATACTCTACCTTGTCTGTGGACATCGTTCGTTCTAAAGCCGGTGCTGGGTAAACAGCGAGCGTGCGTGCGACGGTAGGCTAAATTATTTACGACAGCGGCAATGGACAATTCTGTTTCCAACCAGTAGAGCGACCGAAGAGGAAAGTTACTTGGTGTTGCTTTAAATAACAAAACAAATATTGCGCCATTGACTTTAGACCAGGTTTTTGTAGGTCAATGGCGCAGTTTATTTCAGTTGCCTCAAAATAGCAACGCGCCAACATGCTCCTGAACACACCTCGTTTTCAGACCAGCAGGCGCACAAATGGCCTCTGTCGCTTGTCGCATATCGCCATCACAACTGGTTAGGACAAAAACTCAATATTTCTGTAATGCATTAAAAACAGCAACAACAAAAATAAAACACTAATTACTTTAATATACAATAATTTATTTCTTAGTTAAGTTTAAAAGCAAAAAGTTTAAAAGCAAAAAAACTAACTTTTGTAGTTTTGTACAATTAAAACTACTAATTATATGTAATGCGAATCACGACTGAGGATGAGAAAAAATATCCAAACTTTTAATAAAAATAATGTTACAACAGAAAATTCCAATAAAGCTAAAATAAAGAAAAACAAAAGTAAAAACAGCAATATTGTGAAATTTGATTCTAATTTAAAATAACTGTTAAGATAATGTGAATATATTTTAAAATATAATTTATTCCTGTGATCAAAGCTGAATTTTCAGCATCATTACTCTATTCATCATTAGCATTCTATTATCACGATTTGCTGATCAAGAAACATTTATTATTATCATCAATGTTGAAAACAGTTGTGCTGCTTCATATTTTTGTGCAAACCAGACATTTCAAATCAAGTTTCCGGTTGATTTTGGGGTGAAGTATGATCTGCACATGTTTTTGTGAGATTCACTCTGATAGTATTTGAGGCAACTGTGCAATTAGAAATTGAAATTCCAGGTAAGGTACATAAATTACCTCAGGTTTCAAAATAAATCACAAAGAATAGCCATCTATGATGTCATGATTATAAATAACATCCAAGGTTCTTCTACTTCACTAACAACCTTGTGGAAGGACCCTTTGTCAAGCGATTACACTCTTCACTTCCATTCAGACATCCCTACGGATAGCATCCCCCTTCCCACAATGTCCTTCAGGGATGCAAAAATGTCATTCGGAGTTCGCCTGTGTGTGAACCACGAAGAATGTGAGATGACTTTAATGAGAGAGAAGACGCAGCATTATCAAAATCACACCGCTATAAATGCAAGGTGTTCTTTGTCTCCATGGAAGAAAAGAAAGTAATTACACAGCCCTGACAGCGGGATCGATAGCACCGTCGTATCCCTTGGAAACTGAGCTCACCTGCAGCGCTGAGAAGAGATGAGCTCTCACACACTCACAAGAGCTCAGTGATAATTGGAGGACACGTCTAACCTCACACTGCTCTAGTCTCGACTCATTTTAGTATCAGCGAGATACTATTATATAGGTTTTATTAATATTTTTAATTAGTTTTTTTTGTTCATTTTTACAATTTATATATGTATCATTCATTTTTTGTTTCAGTTATTTTAGTACATTAAAGGTGCAGTGTGTAAAGATTTTGAGTATCTATTAACAGAAATGCAATATGCAGTGTTGGGAAAGTTCATTTTCTACATGAACTAGTTCAAAGTTCAGTTCACACATTTTAAAATGAACTAGTTCAGTTCATAGTTCATACTTCAAAAAATGAACTAGTTCATAGTTCTTTTTTTCTAGTTCATAGTCCATATGTTGCTGCGAGCTTCTTTTTTTTTTATTGCCACAGCCCATATACAACCACAGACAGCAATTATTTTATCGACTGGCAAAGTTTGCACAGAAATGTAAGATTTTCCCATCCTCACCGACCTTGTCATAAAACTCGTTTAGATGATCATACGACGCCTCGCTCGCTGCTTTGTCGACTACATGCTGCTTTTTGTTTTGATGACGCATGCGGCAGTGCGTGCGACACTGGTGGCTGATGTTGCCAGATTGGGTGTTTTTTTCACTACATATTAAGGCGTTTTCGCCTGGAAGGCTTTATAGAAATCTGGCACCCTATTGAACGAAGTTAAACTGAGAGAGCGTGCGTTCACCAGAATGAACGCGTTCACAGTAACGTTCATCAGGCAGTAATTCAGTACGTTCAGTTCACGTTCGCCCAAAATATGAACGAGTTCATGAACTATCGTTCATTGAACGCGTTCAGGCACAACACTGGCAATATGACATCCATAACTATGTGTTCAGTGGTGTATAAAGAACTTACTTAATAAACCGTAATGTTTTTATTATCTTAGAAAGAGGCATTTATATCTACGTAGGTGCGGGAATCCCCTTCTATGAAGGTCGACATATTGTGACGTCATGTTTCTACCGTAGCCGACAGCGAACAAACAGCGCTACAGAGCGCGTTTCGTCACTACCTTGAAAGAGAAGCCGCAGAAAGCTAGAAGAAGCTAGTCATAAACACTGTGAGTAGTGACTTTTCCCTTGTCAGTGATGTAAATATGTAGTTGGATTGTTTCATGTAACTTAATTCTTCTCCCTCGCTGTGTTCTGGCTTTGCTATGTGGGGATAAATGTGCTGGTTACGTTCGTGAGACAGCTGATTAGTAGGCTACTCTTGTCATTGACCGTAAAACAGTTACAGGAATCACCAACCTGTCGATCTTGGAAGCATTTTAAGTCGATCGAGTTTCCAAAATCAGAGAAAAAAAGCCTATTGTGTGTAGTAAGTGGTGTCTATGGGATGCGGAGGCGCGCGCGCTGTTATAATCACGTCATTTTGCCGCACGCACCTTTGGGCTCATGCAGGCGCGTCGAGTATAAACAAGGCTTACGCTTTAACCAGCTCAGCCACAGTAACAGCTCATATTAGCCAGCTAAACTTTTACTACACTGTTAGAAAAAATATATAGTTGCATAGTTTCATGTGGTTATTCTCCCTCGCTGCATTATGGGTTTTGCTATGTGGGGAGAATGTGCTGGTTACGTTCGTGAGACAATCAGCTGATTACTATTATTATATTATGTATTAAGACCCTTGATCCTCACCTGACTATGGCTTTGTAAACTTTATCCATGATGTAGTTTATAATGGACTGTGGTACAGAAACTTGGTTTACTCTGGCTATTCTCTGCTGTCTCAGACACGATGTTTGTCCCGTTTTAGCCACCGTAGCTTCTTCGAAAGGGAGGGGTGAGCAGTGGGCGGAGCCCTTAGTGCAAACTCTCAACCGAATCGCTAGATGTCGCCAAAATTTACACACTGCACCTTTAAGTTAGGGTTACACTTTATTTCGATAGTCCACTCTTAAAAATAAAGGGTGTTTTCAGCATCAATGTCATAGAAGAACCATTTTGGTTCCCTAAAATAACCTTTCAGTCAACAGTTCTTAAAAGAACCATCTTTTTCTTAGTGTGAAGAACATTCTAATAATTCTTAAGAACCATCTTTCACTATTAAGAACCTTTTGTGGAATGGAAAGGTTCAAGGTTCTTCATGGAACCATAGATTCCAATAAAGAACCAAGAGTGTGGACATTCTAGCCAACTAACTCTCATTGGAGTACTAGTAGGCTGTAGTTGGGTTAGTAGAATTAGTTGACATGTAGTTGCAAGTTACTTTAGTCAGTAGAATATCTGTTGGAAGAGTCAAAATTTAGCAGATATTAAACAGATAATCTACTAATACTCTAATGACAGTTAGTTGACTTGTAGCTGCAAAGTTAGGCTACTTATAGTTAGTAAAATGTCTAAAGTAGACAATTGAAAAAAAAGTTTACTAATGAGCATGCCATCATTGGAAATAAAGTTAGTTAAAATGTTTATAACATCTATTTATTAAACCTGTTATATAACCCTGGTAGGGAATCCAGAGGGAATTTTTTTTCATTCATAAAAAAAAAGTAATCACACTCACCTTCATGTTGACTTTTCTGAGACTATGTTCTGACTTCCGTGAAGCACACAACAAGATGTTTCTGAGTTCCTGTTTTTCCATACAATGAAAGTGAAACATGGATGCATATTAGCTGGACCAGCCTGAAAAATTATAGAGATTTCAAAAACATTTACAAGTTTTTTTGAGCTCCAGCAGAGACATTCTGAACACAGTTTGAAACATTGTTGATCTTATATCCTAAACTCTACAGGAGATGAGCACGATTACTGGGGTCTTTTTAAGGAGAAACATCTGGATGACAGACGGACACTCATTTTGCTCTGCATTCAATCTCACAGCTGTCTAAGAGAAACAATTGAGATATTACTGAGATGTCATTTGTGGTTTTCTTTTCTCATGGCACAATCCAGGCAGCTCGATTACACTTAGATTGATTTTGTCTCTGCCTGACGGATCAAACCACTGACCTCCACAATTTTTTTTCTAAATTCCATTTGCAGTGACATTTTTCTTAACTATTGATACGGTGACACGGAAGCATGATGAATAACAATAGCTCCTGTAAAATGCAAAAAAAGCCAATTAGGCTTATCTGGGCACTAAAAGACTTTGATATTGAAATACCGCCGCTAGACAGAGAAAAGGCAAGATGCATGCATTAAATGCAAGACTGTGAAATCGCTTCCCTTCAGGGTATGTGAAATGATCAAGTAATGCAGTGAAATGCCGCTTCAGATACAGTATGCACCTCACCGATCCGCTCAGAACCGCACAGAGAGGATGATCGGCCTCTGGGAATTCTGCTCCTTTATGCTGGAGCGAGTAAAACTTCAGAACACAAGAGAAAACAAGGTAAAAGCACTCGTAACTTTCAAGTCACTTAAGATCCTCTATGGCAAAGCTTTTAAACAATGTCAAAATCTGAATGAACACCAAAGTCAGAGCCCAGAAGCTGCACACGGCACAATCAAACACGGCTCCCTCACAAGTCTCTCGCACTGGTTTTGTACTTTCTGAAGAGAATTCTCTTGTGTGTGGCGCTGTGGCATATGCGGTACGGAGCTGGGCCATACATCAGATATGCATGATATATTTGCAATCATTTTGCTGGCAATAAAAAATTAAGCAATACTTTCAATATTGTTATTATTTTAATGTGTTTTTTGTATTATTCCTATAAAGGCCATTTCACACTGCACAGCAAACACCAGCAAACAAGTTGGATTTAGAATTTTATGAAAAATAATTGTCATGTTCACACTAACGAGACTCTAACAAACACTGATTGAACATGGTCAGCAAACCCTGATCAACACCAACAGACGCCGACAGCAGTAACACACTGATTAGGCAAAGGTTTTTGTGTGTGTGTGAATTTATGGTGTGTGTGCACTGGTATGGAACGAGCGGACCAGAGCGAGCGTTTTCAATTAATTCCTATGAAAGTTGGGCTTCACTGTGAATTGTGTGATTGACAGCAGAGCAGAGAAAGCATTAAGCATGAGCATCAAAAGTTTGGCCAGTTCTCGATTTTATGCAAATAGCAAGCAGAAAAAAGGGATGGCAACCAATTGCTCTGAGGTTCAGGTTCTGACGTCTGTTTTGAGTGTTAAAAATATGCAGGTTGTGCAGTTTAAGTATATTGCTTACGCATTGTACTCTTTGTTACATATACTGTATATATATGTTAAAAAGTGCAGTTTGGATTCTTTCATTGGGATTATATTGGCTGGGTTTACAATTGTGTATAAAATTGGACATTCAGAAACAAAGCTTTCCTCTTGCACGTTTGTTAAAAAAAGAAACCCAGATTAAAAACTTTTAGGCATTTTGGCGTTTTGCCGCTGAAGAGGACATTCACTGTGAAACCCATGTCTAGACACTCATATATGAGAGCATTAAAACACTAAGATTGTAAAGTACTCACCCTTATGTCATTCAACCCGTAGCATATTTTTTTCGGTGGAGCACAAAAAGAGAAATTTTGAATGACATTCTAATATAACAACAGTTCAGTCAACACAACTGTCAAGGCCCAAAGTGGAGTAACAACAAAAAAGTAAAAACACAGTACAAAGACAATATTTGAATCAATTTGTGGTTCTTTTATTTTATAGCACCCAAAAAAAAAAAATTTCGGCAGAAATTTGTGGTTCTTTTATTTTATAGCCCCCCCCCCCCCCCACAAAAAAAAACATTTTTTTGGGCAAAAAAGCAAAATGCAATGCAATGCAATGCAATGTCAAGTCAAGTCAAGTCTAGTCTAGTCTAGTCTAGTCTAGTCATCCTCATTTATATAGCGCTATTAACAATGTAGATTGTTTCAAAGCAGCTTTACAGAGCTTTACAGTTTCTGGTCTCATTGACTTCCATAGTAGGAAAAAAATATACTATGGAAGTCAATGAGACCAGAAACTGTCTGCTTACTGATATTCTTCTAAATATCAGAAAATCCCCTGAATGGATTCAAAAACGGTAAAACTCAACTGTTTAACTCTGGGGGAGTTGTAAAATGAGCCTATTTCCAAAAAAAGTGGAGTATCCCTTTAAGATAACAGAGATTGGTTTGGTTTTATAGCGGTTCTTGAATAATGTTATTTCCAGCTATAAAGTTAGTTTTGATTGATTCACTTCTATTGAAATGATCATTTGTTATTAAATTAGGGGCCTAAGACGACGCCGTTCTCTATACAGACTTTAAACTGAACCTGTGATAAACGCTGATGGCGTTCACATGCACATTAAGAATTTATTATATAGTTATGTGCGTTTGAATATATGTGCGCAGGTTTGTAATTCCCTAAACCATGCCTAAACAAACTACTTGTTTTGCCTATAAATTTTGATGCAGAATTTTATTTTATTATCACTTCGGGTAACTGAAATTTCCACAATGCTTTAGAGTGGTATAGGGATCCTCCATTTGGCAATGCAATGAAAAGAACAAAATCCCAGATTTGCACTGGGCCTGCTCTTTCAGTTATCAGTCATGAGTTTCAGTCACTACACAGTTCTTCAGAATGGCATTCTGACTCAACTAACATTGCAATGCATTAAACGAATACACGTGCAGTAGATGTTGCAGACCAAGTATGAATCATTATCAGTGTCAGCATCTTCTGTCTTCAGAGAGTTCAGTCAGTCTGTGACAACATCAACTCAGACAAATGGCTGCAGGACTTGAACATCAGGGAAGTCCATCTCCATGAGAGAAAACCTCAGTTGAACGCTTTAAAACCAACTCAAGGTGAAGTCACCCGAGAGCTGTTAAAGCATGTTTTCCATCAGGGGACATGTGAGATCAATACCGCAGTGGAATTCTGGATCATCATAGCTGCTTAATTCAATAAGCAAAACACACCTTGAAGGCGTCCCAGAGGATTTTCCTGGCGCACTGTCAACCAAAGCCTTGCCGGTGTAGACCGTCTGCCCCAAAGCCAGGCTTGCACAGAGACTACAAATGATTCCTGTAATATCAGTGCACACCAGATGTAAGATAGTGGGAGAGGTGGACCATCACACACACGAGGCTATCTCTTGTTTATCTTTATTATTACTAACGGTAGACCTTGCAGTCATGTACATTTCTCAAAGAGACAAATACAGCTTTTAAGACATATTTGTTAAAGGGTCATGACATGAGAAATCACATCTTTGCACCATTAAAACATGCTGGAAGTTTCAGAGCTTAAAACATCCGCCTCATTATAAACAATTATGTTTTGCTAATTGAAATAAAGCTGAAATAAACACTGCATTCTAGTTTTTACTATCAGGATTATTATCGTTACAAACAAAAATTGGTAACACTTTGCAATAAGGTTCATTAGTTAACATTAGTTAGGGTTAGCATGAACTAATAATGAACTGCACTTATACAGCATTTATTATCTGTGTTAATGTTAATTTCAACATTTACTAATACATTATTAAAATCTTGTTATTATTAGTTAATGCACTGTAAACTAACAAAAATGCATGACTATTTTTATTAGCTAACAAATATTGGCAAATACAGTAACAAATGTATTTCTCATGTTAGTAGTTAATACATTAACTAATGTTAATTAATGTATGTTATTGTTAAGCTTTACCCAAAAATTAAGACATAGGCCTATTTGTTAATTGAAATTAAGCTTATATAAATTTTGCTTTTTGTTTTTATTTACTGCAGGGTTATTATTGTGAACTAAAACTAAAACTATTTTAAAAAATTTGTTCATTAAAATAATGATGAAATAGATATTAGATAAAAAAAACAAGCGTAATATTACATATATTAATCATATAAAATAAATAACAGTGCTTTCTTCATGACTACTACAAAACTACGATTCCTGTGACCCTGAAGGTTATAAGTGTGTTTACGCTGTGGTTACATCACTGACAAAGGCCACACACAGATTTCAGAGTGGTTTGTTATTGGCATGCTCACTTCTCTAATGACACAAAGGAGAAGAGTTAACTTCTCTAATCCATGTACACTGAGTGCTTTGTGTGGTGAGAGACAATATATACCCTCAAAAATCACAGATAATTTAACACTCGAACCACTTAACACTGCAGGAAACCAACATAGACTTTACAGCGGTGCGCTTCAGTGAGCAAACAATGGTTGTTTCATGTTTAGCCTACAGCTCACAATGCACTAAAAAAACACATCACAGATATATTCAATGAAAGCAATGCATCAATCTTTATAAAACCAACATCTTATACAGTTACAGCCGCACGATCGCTTCAGAATGTGCATGTGTATATGAACTACCTTGATAAATGTTTTGTTGTTGTCTGATTACAGCTAAAAAAGCTGCTACTACATATATTAGTTGGGAAGATATAGTTCAAACCTGCTGCTAAGGTTTTTGTTGGGTCAAAAATGGAAATGAGAATGATGTCCACTCCCATGAAGCATTGCAGATGAGGTTATTGAGTTTGGCAATAAGCTTTAAATATGCCATTTATACTTATAGTCAATTGTTTGATTCAGTTGCATCATTTGCAATGCATCATGGGAGTAGTTCATTGAATTTATCCCACAGTCTATGTCTTTGTATGATTTAAAAACATTTTTGAAACTTTAAATCACAGTTGTGATTCATCTCGGAGCTGGTTGGTTTGGTTCATGGCTCTGAACTCTGTATTCAAGCCCTTTCTGATGTGTACATGAAGAAAATGAAAGGAAGAAATCTTTCTGGAACTAAAGCTGTTGAAATAGTGGACTCACTGCTGTGCTCTACTTCTCTTCCCAAGAGTAAACATGTCATTCACATACGATCAACTCAACGGGAGGCCATCCAGAAAACGCTGCTATTGTGGACCTGATGCATCTTTTCCACCGCTTATTATAACACATACAGCTCGTCAAATATCTACAGGTTAACCTATAGCAAAATTGTTAAATTGCATCATAATTACAATTTACAATAACTGCATATGACAGATGCTATATACGCAAAGTGATAGTTTTTATTAATTTTTATTTCAGTTGAAGTTTTAGTTATTTTAGTTCATCAAATTAAAATGAGATTTTATTGAGATATTTCCTTGATAACTATCAGAAAAAAAATATATACTATCCTATGCATGCTAAATAAACAACTGGTTAACAGTGAGACCTTTGTTCCTTGAAATAAACTTGAAATATCCATTAACTGAAATAAAATGTATATTTCACGCTTTAGTTTATGGTCCAATTCTCACTATCAAATGCAAAATTTGCCTTAATTTACTCCTAATTACTTCTTATTAATAAATTAGTAAGGTGTTGTTTTTTCATTTTTCGGTCTAGGTTAGAATAGGATTAAGGGATGTAGAATATGGTCATGCAGAATAAGGCATTATTATGTGCTTTATAAGTACTAATTAACAGCCAATATCATAGTAATAGGCATGCTAACAAGCAACTAGACAATAGTGAGAATTGGACCATAAACTAAAGTGTTACTAAAATGTTTTTAAAAAATGGTTTTAGTTTTAGTACACTACCTCCTGTGACTAAGTAAACCCAAAGGGTTTGTGCTGTAAGATTAACTGTGGTGCACTCGGTGTATTAGTATGCCAGTGTTTCTCTCTGAATATAATATCTTTAAGATTAATGGGGCGAAAAATGTCAAGGCATTGTACAAACACAATTAACCCCATGTGCAGTCCATCATGCTAATAGAAACACCTACTGTAGTATTGTGGGATATTGGGGTATTAAGCTTTTAAATAGCTCAAGAACATATGAACCAATGATTACTGAAATCAGTGAGCCTGACCCATGTCAACACTCGAAAGCTAATATCAACATCCTTAAAGAAACAGCGGATTTATATTCTATAGTCTACTATAATAAGTCCTGCTCGATTTAAGCCTAAATGGCAAGAATATGGAAGACTGAAGACATGCAGGTCGCATACACAGTGTGTGTTTGTAATGTACCCACACACACACACACACACACACACACACACACACACACACACACACACACACACACACACACACACACACACACACACACACACACACACACACACACACACACACACACACACACACACACACACACACACACACACCACACACACACACACACACAACACACACACACACACACACGCAGGTGAACATCCCTCTGCATGGTCCAAACCGCCTCTGGAGTACACAGCACAAACTGAGACATTTGCATTAATAAAACAATAAGCCACTCGAGGCTGTTACAGTAATCCGCTTCACATTGTGCATAACAACACACTTTAATTTGGGTAAAATCACTTTAACTCACAGCCTCGAGTGGCTTATTGTTTTAAAACAGCAATATGTTAAAAGACACCAATGTGCAATAAGTACTTTTTTTTTATAAGGAATATGTTACTCTCCAAAATGATGTACTCACCACCATGTCAGTGTAAACCTGTATAACTTTCTTTCTTTAGTTGAAGATAAAAGAAGACGTTTAGTGAAATTTTCACACGCTGCACTTTCATTAAATGAAATTTGATGGTGACCAGAGCATTATAATTTTGGGTAAAATCACTTTAACATACGGCCTTGAGTGGCTTATTGTTTTTTTAACTGCAATATGTTAAAATACATTTGTTTTGTGGAGAATAAAAGGAGATGATTAGAGGAATGTTCATGCTGCTCTTTCATTAAATGAATATGGATAGTGACCAGAGCAGTCATTATATCAATTCATGCATTCATTCATTGGAAAATTGACTCTTTAACCAGTATGTGTGCTATATAGAACACATATAGCATATAGAAGTCTCGTATGAGATATTTCTAATGTCTACATAGTGTTCAAAATTCATTTCCAATTCAGTTTAGTAAGCAGATGTGAAGAAGACACGTGCACTAGGTTTTTGTACTCTTTTAAGAACACGGTCTTTTGTTGCCTTCCTAGAACCCTTTTATGTGTTCTTGGTCCTGACTGTGGCTCAAATGTAACTTCATTCACTTCACTGATAGCTTCTCTCAGATTTGCTAACCTCAGCAGAGAGCAGCCTAGCATGGGCGCTAAGAAATGAGAGAACCGATTCACTGGAATCTATTGAGTAACCTTAACCGTCCTTGTTCTTTCACTTTTGTGCTTGGTGGAATGCCTTTGAAATTCATAGAGCTGAGAGAGTTCATCTGAGGATGACAGATTGCTTTGGGGTTGCCATTTGTAAGAAAAGACTGCAGCTTTCTGAAACCTTCTTGTGGGGAAACAAAGAGATCTTGATCACTCACACATGCACTTTATCTTCTGTGTGCTGCAACTCGAATACACACATGTATAAATGAGAAAAGATACTCATATTTCCCCTCAGCAAATGAATTAATCACAAACATATGCTGTGTGTCAGACACAGACACACTGCGTTCAAATGCAGGAGTGAATCCCCTCAAACTACTCGTATATTTGTACACGGAATATCTGAATATTTGCAATAAACTAAAAGGAACAGTTCACATTTATAACATTTATGCATTTATCAGGCGCTTTTTACTCACCCTCACATCATTCCAAACCAATATGACTTTCTTCTGACTAGGAAAAAAAAAAAATATTTTTAAACAATGTTTCCCTAATTTAGAGTAAATGACAAAATGCCCAATTTTTAGTGAACTGACTATTTATAATGTATTGTTTTCAGTGGTGGATGAAGTATGCAAATGAAGTACTTTAAGTACAGAAAATAAAATATTACTCCAGTAAAAGCACAATAACTCATTTTCAATATTACTTAAAAGTACAAAAGTCATTGATTTTTAATGTACTTAAGGATTAAAAGTAAAAAGTGCTGATTAATAAAGCTTGTTTATTATATTGTAGCCAGTAGTCATTTGTCAGCAATAATAAGAAAGATTAGGGCAGACGTGTTGATTTGCAAATAAGCAAACGTTATATTTTATTAACAACACTTACCATATATTACACTTATTACAATACTCATACACACTTAGAGCAGATTTAGTTCTCAAAAAATGTAGTCACATTTTCATTTAAAATAATCAATACTAAAATTCTCTATTAACTTGCTTTTGCAATATTGTGTGAACCAATTTAACAGGTTACTTCAGAGAAAAGAGCAGACGCGGGACACGACCACTTTGAATCAGCCAACAGCGCTGCGATGAACGACATACGCAGCATGAACATGAAATGCTTTGAGTTTACTAATCACAAAAAATACGATATGGAGAACGAAATAGATCCAGAGAACCACTTCTATACAAACAATTGCCACTGTGAGTATTATACGAACGAACAATTTATATCCAGTGTAAGACTGAGTAACGCTTTATCAATAATACACTTCAACAGTCGAAGCCTGTATACAAACTTTGAAGAAATTAAGGACTACTTAAGAGAATTTCCTAACTTTCATATTATTGCCATATCAGAGACTTGGCTAAATGAGAATAGAGAATATGACACTAAACTCGATGGGTACGACTTATTCAATGTGAACAGAACTAACAAAAAAGGAGGTGGTGTAGCCTTATATGTGTGTAGTGGTTTTAACTGTAAACTAGTTAACAATATGACAACCAAAATAGATAATATTATGGAATGTGTTACTGTGGAAATAATGGTTAAAAAATCACAAAAGATCCTGGTAAGTTGTATATATAGGGCACCAGGATCATGTATTGATACATTTAATAGCAGAATTGTGGAAATGTTTGACATGACAAAGGTGACTTTTGTTTGTGGAGACTTTAACATTGACCTATTGAATGTGCATAAATTACAAAAACACAGAGACTTTATAGATACTATGTTTAGTTTAGGTCTTTTTCCCACTATCACAAAACCATCAAGAATCACAGCTAATAGTTCTACATTAATTGACAATATCTTTACAAATGCAGTTGACGGCAGAATAGAAAGTGGCCTCCTTATAAACGATATAAGTGATCATCTCCCTGTTTTTACTACACTGCAACACTTCTTCCAGAATAAAGATACAAAGAAACAAGAAGTATATAGTCTAAAACGACTCAAAACAACAACATCCATAAAAGCCTTTAAACAAGAATTAAATATACAAACTTGGAATGAAGTTTACTTAACTAACGATCCAAATGAATCTTATGATAAATTCTTGTCTATTTTTATTCACCTGTTCAACAAACATTGTCCTGTGTGCATGCAAAAGCAGTCTAAGTATGAAGCCAAACCCTGGATCACCAAAGGACTACAAAATGCCTGTAACAAGAAAAATCTCCTATATAAACATTTTTTAGAAAAGAGAACAAAGGAATCCAATCTTAAATATAAACTATATAAAAACAAGCTAGTAAACATATTAAGGAAAACTAAAAAGGACTATTATACTAATCTATTGGAGCAACACAGAAGCAACACTAAAGAGACTTGGAAGGTATTAAATAGTGCAGTCAAAGGAAACACTAAGAAAAGTGAATATCCAAAGTACTTTACAAATGAATTGAAAACTTTAACTAAGCCAATCGATATTGCTAACGAATTTAATAATTATTTTGTAAATGTAGGAGCCAATCTAGCAAACAATATTGTGCAACCCGATTTAAAAGTTGGTGTGGATGTTGACCTAATTGAATCAAATACAAACTCAATATTTCTAAAGCCAGTAGAAGAAAATGAACTAATAAATACAATAAATAAATTAAAAAATAAAAAATCTACAGATTTTAATGATATAGACATGGCACTAGTTAAGGATGTTATGATATTTGTTGTAAAACCACTAACTTATATTTTCAACTTATCTCTTCAAACAGGTGTTTTTCCAGACAATATGAAAATAGCTAAAGTCATCCCTATCTATAAAAATGGTGACAGCCATTCACTCTCAAACTACAGACCAATCTCCCTCCTTCCACAATTTTCAAAAATACTAGAAAAACTATTTGAAATAAGACTAGATAGTTTTATTAAAAAACACAAACTATTAAATGATCATCAATATGGCTTCCAAGCAAATCGATCCACAGAAATGGCTGTAATAGAGCTGGTTGAAAAAATTACCTCTGAAATAGAAAATAAAAATTATTCGGTTGGAATTTTTATAGACTTGAAGAAAGCATTTGACACTATTGACCACAACATATTGTTAAAAAAACTAGAAAGATATGGTATCAGGGGAATTGCTCAAAGATGGATTAGTGACTATCTTAGGAATAGATTTCAGTTTGTGCAATTCACCAATGACAGGTCACAGCTACAGAGGGTCACTTGTGGGGTTCCACAGGGATCAGTCCTTGGACCAAAGCTATTTTTGTTGTATATCAATGACATTTGTAAGGTGTCTATGCAATTAAGTTGTGTCTTATTTGCAGATGATACAACCCTTATTTGTTCCAATCAAAATTTGGGACAGCTTCTGGACACAGTGGAAGCAGAAATGAAAACATTAAAAAAATGGTTCGATGTTAATAAATTGTCATTAAATATAAATAAAACTAAAATTATTTTATTTGGTAATAAAAAAATACATACAAATGTCCAGATTAGAATTGAAATGATTGAATTAGAAATAGTAAGTGAAATTAAATTCTTAGGTGTCATTATTGATCACAAACTCAGTTGGAAATCCCATATAACCTATATAAAGTCAAAAATGTCAAAAACTCTGGCTATCCTGTCTAAAACAAAACATATTCTCAATTCAAAGGGCTTAAAAATACTGTACCAGTCTCTAATAGTGCCATACATGACTTATTGCGTAGAGATCTGGGGAAATACATACAAAACAATAATTAAACCAATTTTTATTTTGCAAAAACGTGCAATACGAATTATAAATAAAACAGATTATTATCACCCAACAAACAAGCTATTTATAAACTCCAACCTACAAAAATTTAATGACTTAGTGGAATTTAAAATAGCCAAAATAATGTTTAATATAATAAATAATAAATTTCCAGACTGTGTCCAGAACCTGTTTCAGATGAAATCTACTCCTTACGAGCTCAGAGGAACACTCATGTTCAGTAAACCACAGACTATAACCAATGTCAAACAGAGATGTCTGTCTGTTCAGGGGGTTAAACTGTGGAATAGTCTCGATGATGAACTAAAAACATGTAAATTCATAGGTAGCTTTAAGAGATTATTTAAAAAAAAAAAGATTACATTATACAAAGCTGAATGAATTTAGTTTATTTTTCTTTTAGTCATTATTTATGCAAGACAACTTTGGTGTTGTGTGTCAAATAAAGATATTGTAAAAGGATCGGTGCAATAAGCTTAAGCTTCAGCCGACACCTTTTCGGTCAAGCAACTTTTTTTTTTTTTTTTTTTTTTTTTTTTTTTTTTGTTGTTGTTGTTGTTTTTATTTTATTATTATGTTTATATTGTAATTCAATTTTTGTTTTCATGTTTGTTTGTAAATTGTTTCTCTTTTCTTTTTTTTCCTTTTTCTGTTGAAGTTGACCGGAATAAAAACGAAACGAAACGATGGTGAAGGTTTGTTGGAAAGAATCGGTTCACAAATCGGACATCAGTATTGCTTCTCGGTTTGATAATCAGGTGGCAATTTCTTCATGAAACCAATGTTTTTATAGAATGAAGTGGAGCAAAAAAGTACAAAATGATGCTTTGGAATGTAGTGAAGTAAAAGTTTCTCAAAATATACTCTGAGATACTAGAAAAACAATACATTTGAACAGTTACACCATACTGTTGTTTTTGACAACATCAAGAAACATAATGGCAACAGTTTAACCCCGTTGGTGTTTGCTGTTTTTGACCAAATAATAATAGTGACCACAAACTTTTTGTCCAGCAATATAGTTACCACTACTGACAGAGACGCATGTCTACTTGTTAAGCTGCTGTATGTCTGAGTTCAGTGAAGGCACAGAGTTTAAATGAGCAACCATTGAGTTTCTACTGTGATTTTCTAGCACCGCATGTCAGACACATTGTCTAGAAGAAGGTCACGTCACTGCAGCGTTGTGGAAACTGACATTAAAACACTCATATCACAAGAAGATCAAGAAAGTAAAAATAATAAACACAAAATATTCCAGAATTATTTTAATTTTGAGAAAGAGTTTTCTGCTCGGTACCGACACTGCAATCCCCTCATTTATCTATATTACTGCTAATGTTATAAGCCAGATACGTCTATGAGATTTCTCGCAGTGAAAGTTTTATATATCACAGTCACATTATGTGCGAATAGATTTGCATTTCCTGAAGGAAACAGGAGTGTTTGCAAGGCAGTTAAAGGATAATGTTGAATTTTTATTTTCTGTGCAAATAAAATGAAACTATAAATGGTTTAATTATATGCAAGGAAAATAATAATAATAATCTAGTTATTATTAATAAGATAATAATTTAGTAAGAAAAAGTAAGGGAAAAAAACGAATCGCAAACATGCAAAAGTTTGGGTTTAGAATGATTTTTAAAGTGTTTAAAAGAAGTTTCATATATTCATCAAGGAAATATTATTTTGATTTATAATAACTGTTTACCATGTGAATATACTTTAAAATGTAATTTATTCCTGTGATCAAAGCTGATTTTCAGCATCATTTCTCCAGTCTTCAGTGTCACATGATCCTTCAGAAATCACTATAATATGATGTTTTGTTGCTGAAGATATTATCAATGTTGAAAACAAATTTTGCTTTGCATATTTTTGCGGAAAATATTTTATATGAATAGAAATATTTTGATGAAATGAATAGAATGAATAGAAAATTCAAAAGAACTAGCTGCCTTTATTTTTTTGTAACATCATAAATGTATTTACTGTCTCTTTTGATTGAATGTGTTTTTCCTCAGTAAAAGTACTTTAAACACACACACACACACACACACACACACACACACACACACACACACACACACACACACACACACACACACACAAAACACACACACACACACACACAACACACACACACACACACACACACACACACACACACACACACACACACACACACACACACACTCACACTATCACTGTGGGTTTCATTTTGAATTACTTTTGAAAATCAATGAGAGTTATATTGAGACTTAAATCTCAAAATTCTTTGGTACTTTTTTTAAAAATAATAAAAAAACATCTGATGTTTGATTGCAGAAGTTAGTGTTGGTGTATTGGAACAAACCCCATGCTGCAATGTTTGAAGAAGGTCAACAGTGAGACACTGTACACTGTAAGGTCAGGCTTTGAAAAATAACCCTTCATACCATGTTACATTTTTCAACGCTCCACCCTGGTTATCAAGAATAGCAGGACAATGTCATTGTAGCGTTACTGAATTTCAGGCCAATCACACAATGAGTTTGTTTGCCATTTGCATTCAATCCAAAACGAGTCTCATGTTTCTCATTCTGCTTAAAGCAGAAGGTGCAACAAGTAACATAATTCCCCTGAGAAAAACTATTCTAACACCTATCAGAAGACCTGAAGTACACACCGACACACAACTAGAGATGTTCACAAAGCTTGTGAAAAGCATTCACATGAATTATGCATTGTGTCCAACGCATCTGCTGGAATGTAGCAGGATATGAATGTTGCTTCCATAAATCAGCGTTATTTTGACAAGCTTTCAACTCAAAGGCTGAATAAATGGGATACTGAAGCCGTTTTTGAAACATGGCCAGATTTGTGTATGCCGATGACGATCACTAACATCGCAGATTTTGTATCGCCACTGTCAATCATGAACTGTGCATCTTTTAAATGAGAGGCATTTAAAATTAGGCAGCATTTAATTATTACACTGACTGAAGGTTTCATAGAATAACTAGAATTTGAATTGAACAACGGCATAAATCTCAGTCTGTTTCTCACACAAAGCTATCATATGTTAGCTTTAGTCCATCTTTGATTGTTTTATTGATTTTTTTTCGTCCTTTTCGGATTTTGGCAGCTTAAGAAGCGATGTCTGGAAACTTTCTGAGCGGCCTTATGAAACAGAAAATGAAGTGTAAAAAGATGTGCCAGCTCTATTAACAATTTTTTAAAAGTGATAAAACTCTAGGGTAAAGATATCTAGGCTTTTTGGCAGAAAATAATAGGCACTGTCCTTGAAATGTTTCACCACATTAATGGATTGTAAGTCAACAATCCCTCTTGACCAGCTTCAATTTGATAACGTGTTTACAATCCCAAATATTAGACAAAAACACAACAGACAAAACCATTGGTCAATTTTGAGATTTTGGGCTATTTTGTCTTATAATCTTCTTTCAGACTAGAGGAAATAAAACATTTCCTCATCTCAATTGTTTCTCTTAGATATTTGCATCTAGATTTCATCTTTCAAACTTAGACTTTAATATTTTTTTTCTCTTTTTTGTCAGAAATCTCACTTCAGCAGTTTTACATACACCAAAATTTACAGTTTTATTCATATCTATATTGTCAAGGGTTTTAAAGGGGTGTTTGTTCATTTTACATTCACCTGATTTTATTCCTGCAATAATATATGCAAATAATCTGCGTTTAAATACTGTCAAAAAACGAGCAAACGGGCAAAAAACTAAAAAAAAAAGTCTATAAGGCCTTACCGGTCTAGAATCTGAATTTATGAATCCTACTATGATAAAGGCATGGCTCATGAATACTAATTAGTGATATAACCATAATAACCAGCTCATCTGAGCCTCCACACTTCAGATGCCCTGCAATCCAACTCTCATGACCTGCATGAGATACGAGATGCTCTGACATAACTTTATTGAGTGTAGAACTGCATGTCCTCAACAAGACAACATCAGTTTGAACTGATGACTCATGAAATATGGCTCATTTTGAAGTATATTCCTCCTACAGCACGACCGTAAGGTCACAGCGCTCTTGGTTTCAGAAATTAGCATCCTCCTCAGAAAATGGATCTCGTACCAGATTGCAATCGCATTAACATTTCAAGTGACCTCTTTCACAAGCCTGGACTTGTATTGATCAGCGAATACACTTCAGGTCACAGTGTGGCGATGAAATAACAAGGCCAGTGTTAGATCTTTACTAAACCAACTGCAACAATACCAATAGAGACATCGCCAGCGATCGGCCCACCCAACGCCTCGGATGCGGATGACATCTCTGAGTCCTCAGAAATATACATTTGCCTGTCAGGAGACGAGGCATTTCTGTAATGCAGTAGATGTTGAGATCTGCAACTTTATAAAAAATATTTATATATAGCCTAATAACAGACCTTCAGAAATCTAATCTGGTCAAGTTCAGACACTTCAACTTCATGAGTACTTAATCAAATGGACAGAAAAAAGAGTTAAAGTTAGTCATTGATATAGCTAACATGAGGAAGTCAACTTGATTTTTTTAAAACATGTTTTGATATTTTGACATCAAAGAATTAATTATATCTATCCAACACTTTCTCCACTGCCGACAAATAATATGGCGCGATCACTCAGCAAGATTATGATGGCAACTGAACAGTATTGGAAATGTTGCTTGCGTCACTTTTGACATGTTTTGTCTCAAAACTTGACATGGACAGAACAGCATATGCATTTTTTGTAATTCAGCCAATAGGGTTTATGCTGAAAATCACATTAATAAATAGGAAAACATTTCTTATTGCATCCGCTTGTCGGAGAAAGTGTTAATGTGGCAGTGTGAACTGACGGCGATATCTATAGACTTAATCAGCAAACCAAGCTAGTTCTTTTAATTGTTGCCGTTTTATTCAATTAAAATATGTAAATGTTAGAGAGAAGAAGAAAAATAAAAAACTTCAGATATCCACCTGCATGTGACGGACATCGCTCTATACTTGAAGCACATACAAAAGACCAGAACCGGATTCTGTTTTACAGAATACAGAAGTTGTATAAGTTGCATATGAGTGCTGACCTAGCATCTTATATTTTGCATTTTTAACCCCCAATTTTTTATTTAAAAATCAAATGATGAGATTAAAAAAAATGCAGCTTTTTTTCTGTAAAAAAATGCTATAATCAATAAGTTATGACAATGTGTTTACATAATTCATCAAAATAAGTTAATCAATTCTCTACTTGTTTAAGTTGAAAAAAGTTTTTAAAGTCAGTTTTATGTAATTCGAAAAGTTGAAATGATTTACAGTAAACAAGTTGATAGTAACGAAACTTCCATGCAATGGATTTTTAATACGTATGCTGTATTTGTAACTTAAAGCTATGGTATACGATTTCAAAGATTGTTCATTATTAATATCCTCGTTCAGATGCTGGTTATGGTTATATAGTACAATCCTAACAATATGAATAGAAAAAAGAATGAAAAAAATCCATTCACTCTATTGGCTGTACAGCCGCAGAGAAGTTGACCAATGTAAGCTGTCCGGCCGGACAGCTTACATTGGTCAACTGCTCTCATCCAATCACCAGCTACACTTGAAACTCCGCCTGGCGCTCGCGTCTCCACCCCACTGCACCCGCCCCCGCCCCCCTCCTGCGCGAGCAAGCAGCTGACAGTCTATGGTAGCTAGCTAAGTAGCTTATCAGCAATGGATAAAAAAAAAAAGACAGCAGCAAACGTTGCTTGCCCCTACAGTAAAGTTAGGAGGAAAGAGAAAGTCATTAGAGGAACGAGCAGAGATTAAAAAGAAAATGTGAAGAACGCCGAACTTCAGCCCATTCTCACCCCAAGGCGTCATCTAACTGACGCCTTGGGAATCAGTTTGACCATGCTTCAATATTCGACGCTAAAGGTACCCTTTAGCGTCAGTTAGTTGACGCGATCCCAGGGCGTCATCTAACTGACGCGTTACCCTTAGCGTCAGTTAGATGACGCCCTTCTACCCAGACCTAAACCTACCCGCGTCATCTAACTGACGCTAAGGGTAACGCGTCAGTTAGATGACGCCCTGGGATCGCGTCAACTAACTGACGCTAAAGGGTACCTTTAGCGTCGAATATTGAAGCATGGTCAAAATTGTCAGTTAGATGACGCCTTGGGGTGAGAATGCGTTGCGAACTTTGATAAATATAGGGTCCACCATTGACCGTTGGAGGAAGCTTCAGGGAGATCTGGGACTGAAGACCGACGCTGACACAGCTGACTTTTTGTTGAGCAGGTAAACATTTATTTATAACGTTACTTCTATGGTGTGACGTGTTACATAAATAGCTTTTTATCAGTCTGACAACTTGCTCATGCTGCCGGTCGGCATTGGAATGTTAGCCGTTTAGCATCGCCTATCACGGGTCAAAGCAATTATATTTCTTGAAGTCCTTGAATATATTTCAGTAGGCCTAGCGGTTTCTGTTCGAGCCGATCGAAATTTGAACAAGATGCGCTGTGTGCTGCAATAACAATTTCTGAAAACCTTAGCAATAATAGTAGTATTATAATGGTGGTGGGGAGTTTAGAACATTTCATGTGTTGCTAATATTGCATTGACGTGATCTCAAACGTGACATTGAATTGTTGATGAAGCAACTAAGTTCAAGTGTCTAAAGGCAATTTTACATGATGTGTCATTAGATTGAAGCGACTAAGCAATGTTCCGATGTTTACTACCGGTGATCACAGCTTGACTGAGTGACGTTGTTCAGGTCGTTTCCCGGTGGGAGGGATCAGGTAGCACAGAGGGGAGGGGTGTGTGTGTGGAGGGGCGGGATTTTTTTTTTTTTTAAAACTTCCCTACCGTCTCAGGCTTTCTCGACCGATTTTGAACATCGTATACTATAGCTTTAAACATTGTATTATTTGTTTTATTATATATTTTGGTGCATAATTTAGAGGTGAATATTGTCCAATACCATAAAATCCCCTCAAAATACAAAATATTAAAAATAAAAATGATTGAAACAAAACATAGTACATTTATTTAATAAAACAAAAAGTGTGACCAGAAACACCAGAGGGTTGATGTGATCTACTGCAGAAATAGTAAAAGTAGTATGTTAGTATGCTCTTCTACAGCACAGCCTGATAGTTTGATAGATTATTCAAAGCCACAGCAGCCGCTTTCCTTAACAACAGTTCCGTGTCCATGTACCACTCATCATCTGCATGATGCCATCTGTTATTATTGGCTTCATATCTCCAGGTCTCATATATTTACTCAAGAGGTGTAAAGCATCAGCTGAGCTACATTTATTCAGGTATTCAGTTTCTTTCTGTGGAACCGTCATTAACTGCCATTATGTGAGATAATACTTAAAAATATATTAACTGAAATTTAGTACACATGCCACAAAACAACACACTTTAAATATCAATCAGACTATCTCTTCCTGTTGTTCTTGGGCAGAAAAAGCTGTGGATCTGACTTCAAGCCAACAGTCTGGTTACGCAAGACAAGGTACAAACTCCAATTTCTCGACCTCAAAGGGAGAATAATCTGAGCCTCGGTGTGAGCCTTTCATATCGCCTTTATGCTGGAACATTGATATAGGCATAATAAAATTTGTGCCTCTTCTTCAGCGGGCTGTGATAAGATTTGGCGGGGCTCAACGCAGCTGCTTCAGAGATTGTTTTCTGTTTGTGGGATGAGAAAAGCTCTAGGCGCGAGGCAAGGCTTACAGATAGTGGATGAAACATGTCTGTAACTCCAGAGCCTCTGATTGGTTACAAGGTAGTTTGTGACGTCAGAAACACCAGCGATTTCAAACCTTGTTTTTTCATGACTCATGAATTTGCACATGGTTTCTGTCAAAGCATATTAAAATACATATAAACAACATTAACAACTTGATTTTCACCACAGGGACCTTTAAACATACATGTAGAGGCCAAGCCCAAACTTTAAGCCCCTGAGGTGCTTTCCCGGGGTTGAGTAATTGACACACTTTTACCTTTTTAGATTAATGAAAGTCCAAGTCGTATTTGCAGTTAAAACCATGGGTTCGGTTTATTATCATATCGCCATATCCAGACAAACTTCATTGCACATGTGTGACTTTGTACTGGCATCGGCGTGTGCATATGTGTATGTGGTCAAAAAGTGTCTGTGCTTCCGGGTAACATCTAAGGAACCATTCCTATTTATACTAAGAGCACTAATTGGCTCTTACAATACATATATCTTCTGTGGAAGTCTCAGAACCAAGAAATGTTTGTCCAATCAGTCCAATTTGGTGTGAATGCAATGATATCTGCCTGTCAACATACCTCCGTGTACCTGCTCGCAAAGACATCAGCAAGTCATCAGCGTGTTTCATGCTATACAGAGTTAGACAGACGTCAGTCACCGAGCGCCACAAACAAACAGCAGCCGCCTTTTACAGTTCCTCCAGAACCAAAACAATGAGCTCATGCTGCGTTCACACCATGATGAAACCATAATTACGAGATTGCAACCCGTGTTCCAGACGTTTTATGGGTTACAATGTCAACAACACAATCAATGCCGAAATGAACCTGCAGCAGTCAGATGGTACAAGAGCTCAGCAAGTTGTTTACGTTCATTATTATTGTAATGTAACAGTATGTGCTTTGAGACATGAAGTAATTTTACATCGTCTCTTGTGACGCCTTGCAGACTCTGCTGTTTTATAAGGGGATTTGGAGACGCTCTCTATCTTATGCTTTCAAGGCTAGCTTGCTATTGCTAGCCTCTTTGCAATTGCCTACCTTATCTTTAAGACAGAGCTAGATTTGCATTTACTGTTCATTCCTGATAGACCTAGCAATATAAAGTCTTATCAAGCATGTAGACTTTATATGAATTACATTCTACAGGAGTTTTACTTTATTGTTAGAGAATACAGACATAAAAACATTGCGCCGAGTGTGTATAATGGAATACTTCTGGCATTAATAAAGCTTCTGGCATTAATAAAACTTCTGGCATTAGTTACTAACCTTTGTTCCACATTTGTGATTTTCAGTCTTCTGTGGAGCAAAAAAGGGTCATTTTTTAGATATGAAAAAAAAAACATTCAGCTTTGTTTTTATTGTATTGTTTACTTTTCTTCAATAATTGTTTGATGGCATTTTACCTACATTAGTTAGTCTAGTATTAGTTTCAGCTTTAGTATATAAATTTGGCAATGTCACTGGTATCATAGCATGGTATGATGTCATGTTGTTATCACAGCAAAAATATACCAGATATGCATCACTATCATGAAATAAACTCATATACAAGATTGTGGTCATATCGCCCACACGTTTAGTTAAATAATCATTTTGCCATGCATAAGAACAATTTTATTTTTTGGGGTGAACTATCCCTTTAAAATGCACAGCATTTGTGGATTCAGGCACTAAAAACAAAAGCTGAAGTGTATCTGTAAGAATACCATTAACATTAGTGGGCATTATCTTGGCTATAAGAGAGCTGCTAAATATCGGATGGAAACGAGGATCTGAGGAGGAATGGAGAGATAAAGAATGAGCCAAGACAAAAGTGCAGTGAGTAAGAGAGAAAGAGTGTCTGGAGGGTTGAAACTGAACAGTTGATCTCACACTCTCTGTGTATTCACACTACACCGCTTAACCTCGGCAATCCAAAACACACACCGCATTCACATAGTTAACCGGTTTATAAGCAGCCAAGTATTGCACAGCAATCAATTGCTCATGTCTCCCTGCAGACTTCTACAGTTCCACCTCCGCTGACTAATAATGCTCCGGATGAATTATTCAGCTGCTGGGGCGCCACACATTGTGTCCTACTTTGCTGACACCTGCTGGTACATCAATAACCGCCGCAATCAGGGCCCGGGCCTCTCTAGGACACCTTGGTAGTGCACTAAAAACTTTTAATGTTCCTCTCACAGTTTAAAGCGACTTTTGCTCTGAATCATCGCCCGTTTGCTGTTCCTTGATTAGCCGAAATCACTTCGCCACTGTCTCGTCTCGTTCACAGCTGAGCCGTTTCTCTATGCCCTGAATCTTAACATTCGTCTCTGTGATGTATTTGTTGCGTCATGTTTGTGCTGCCAAAAAGAAAAAGAGTTTTGGCTTTGCCCCGAGTGTTTCATTTAACTCTCTGTTTTCTAAACAGTAATATAATTCACAGGACAGGCACAAGTGCAAAGACTGTTCACATACCTAAACTATGCTAAATTAACTATAAATCAGAAGCCGCTTAGAGCAATCTACTTGTGAAATGGACCTAATTTATGGTATTAATCTGACCAGTCAAATGACCTCCATTAAGATTCTGTGCTTTTAAATACATTTTAGCCATTTAGCCAACCTTAAGTAGCCTACATGCTTTCTTTTTGATAGCTACACCATTCTTTAAAGACAATGTGGATGTCAAAGCGGTCTAAACCTGGAGAATGGACTTCCATTCAGCTCAATGACCATTTCACTCCTTTAAGACTCCAGAAAAATGCAATGAAATATAAAAAGTTAATCAAACTATGAAAACAAAATAAATCAGAATCAAAATAAAAAATAAAAGCATGGAAATAAATTAATATGAAAATAAATAATTTAAATGAATAAGGAAATAATTAATAAATATGACAATATATTAATAAATCAATGAAAAAATCCACTCAAATTGTATATTATATATTCAATCCATGTTATCAAATTACTTTTAATATTTCTCAGAATATTGCCTGTATTCTCTACACAGTTGTTACGAACTGGTCTGAGAAATGAAGGTTGAGGATCCAAATGCAGTATATATTTAAAGGGTTATCCACAATCGTAATCCAAATCCAGGCATGGGTCATACACACAAACAAACAATCCAAACAATCACAACAAGGCAGGGAACACGGGGAAAAGAGTAATCCACGGAACAGGCAAGAAATCCCAAAACCAAGAGACATGAAACCAGGAGAATGCTCGGAATTGCAGTGTAACACTAAACTCTCAGGGAATGAATGAGTGTACAATATGGTTTAAACAGGCTGAGACTGACAAGGTAAAGAGACACAGGTGGATGCAATTAGGGATGATGAGTCTGGACAGTGAGTTATGGGAAATGTAGTTTGTGAGGGAATGACAATAGTCTGATGTGGAGTCCCCTATGGTGGCTCTCAAGGGCCCTCCAGCTGGTGACCGTTACAACAGTCTACACATTTTCTATGCATTGAATACCTATGACTAGAGTTGTAGTAACCCAAATGGCAACAGTGTCAATTTAATGAATTAAGTTCATCTCACCATTATTTTTAACATAAATTTCCTGACTTAATATTTGATTGGGCTGGCAGAAGTTAAAGTCGCCATGAAATGGACGTTACGATTGTCTTTTCTACCTTATTGTGATGTATAGGCCTATCAGACTGAAACGGCTTCTCAAAGAAGAACAAATGTAGGGCGGGACTTGATTTTGTTCATGGGGAATTGATTGGATGGTTGTGATGGTTTGCTATTGGTGGATCTCATGTGAGTGTCAGGTTGCCCCGCCCTCATCATCAGAGAAAAGAAGAGATGTCACTGCAAGAGGGAGAGGAAGTTATTTTGATTCAAGAATATCATTATCATTTATAGTAACTACATACAGTACCTACAGTAAGAAATGTAAATTTTGATTTCATGGTGACTTTAAGACTCACTGAACTGAACATGCAACAGGATGGACGTTTTGCTGATTTGTTTTGCTGGACTGTGTAAAGTAAAAGCTATTGGTTTCATGTCTTCACAATTTGCTCAACCTCTGACCCAACATTCCTCATCAAATAAAGTCACAAATCCCTCTTTTTTTTAACCCTTCCTCATAAACCCCATCTGTCCATGCTGAGTCCTGGTTCATCTCCTCCTGTCCTGGGAAAGAGGTGTGCATTTCCTCTACAGAATTAGCTTAAAAACAATTCCCCGCAGCTGGATCTAAACGGCTGTGTGCTGCGGGAAGCCTTTGATGAATTCTTCTCAGTTTTAGAAGACAGAATCAGTGTACGAGACGACCCAGGGGAAAGCCTCTCGATTGAAAAACGCTCCACCCCACTCACACAAGCTCTCCAGAGACCAGTGACACGGCTAACAAAACCCAGTGGGCTTATTCAAAGATTAACACAATGTTTGGAGCGGCCGGGGCTTCTTACAGCTCAAAACCTGTTGTGTTTCCATTTAAAGTTGCGGATATAACTCATAGTATGTGCAAAAATGGTAAATCGCATAAAACATTTGCGAATAAAGCAGTGTTTCCATCCCATGTTTTCCAAAGGACAAAATCGTCACTTCCTGGGAAATTGAAGGAAAATAAAAAGTTGCTGCAAGCCACCGTGGCTCTTTTTTCTGAAGGAAACATTTATTAGTCCTCTTCTCCAATCATATCGTGCTGCAGATCTTTAATGCCTTTGATTTAAACCCCTTTTATTCTCGGCGGTCTCTCAATGCCTCAGGACAGAAGCAAAAATCACTTTCAACTAAACAACAACAAGGAAGCTTTGACTCCCAGCACGACTGCCTCCCTTAACAAGAACTGGCAGGTGCCATTTCAGGCCCCCTGGTCGCCGTTATTTAAAACATTAATTGCTTTTTGGTTTTAATGTGGTTTGCCATTTAAAATGTTAATTGCTTTTTCCTCTGAAAGGACTCGTGACATTACACAAGGAGTCACTGGCTTGAGTGTCAGCTTTACTTCCATCAACAAAGGACAAACATTTACACTCCTGCGCGTGACAGCTAATCTTCCACAAATATGACAAGATTCAAATATTGTGCTAAATGGATCAGTGCTATCAATAACATTAAAATCATATATTTAAGTAAGCAAACAACAGATGGCTTTAATCTGATTAAGGGCTTGTGGATGCCCCCTTCTGAGTGACATTTGATGGAGATTTTCAAAAGAATCACGGCAGCCAATGACAGCCAAAGTCAGGAGCTGAATAATTTTAGTATATATTTAGACTATTAAACGTATTATTATTATCAATAGACTGATGTGGAAAAAAAACTGAAAACTCCAAATAAGGCTGCAGGAGTCTCTTTGAACTTTCTGTCTATCTAAATGTAATAAGTATAGATTATTCCACACAAATAATTTGAAAACAAAGAGCTCCTGGATATATATACCAAACTCAGGATTTGATTCCATTAAGCTCACAATCTTTGGCAAACCCAATGATTATTCCATCAACTTGCAATAAAAAAAACAATACGGCCTAGTGTGATTATTAAACCGCAAAAGGCTGCGATTTCGTTCAATAAATATGTAGACATAAATGCATGGAGTGGCTCTCTAAAGTGCATTGAGATCAAAGTTTACAGTCTCATACATTTTTTGACGGATAGAAATTACAACAGAATAATTTTATATTTTGGGAGTTTTAATGTAATGACCCGGCCCATACATGCAAACCCTTAGCATTGGCAAAACATGATCAAATCATTTGGAGACATTGCATTGCTGACTAGTTTGTGCCTGTTGAACATGAGAACTGCTGTCAAAGATATTCTGTTCTTTTAGCTTCAGTAAATCAGCAGCAAAATATAATTGTAAATGTTTGTCATGTCTGTCAAAATCATCCCCTAAACTTTTAAAAACCTTTGGTATATGCTCAAAGACAAAAGGAAGCAACATGTAAGTAAGTTATTATCAGTAAAATACTGTTTGAATGGAGATGACTTCTACAAATTCACAGAAAGTATCATTAGTGTATGATACCAGCAAATATTTGCGTATGATTACACAAAACCAGAAGTTCCTTCACTTAGCAAAGCATTCCCACTTTAAAAAGCCACCTTACAGCTGAAGTGACACATTTTACTGAAAAATGTAGGTGCTTTATCAAATATACATTATACATTCCTGTAATGGATGCTGCATAAGTCATGTGATGTGATAAAGTGGATTAAGAAACTGTATAAATCACATGTGCAGTAGACAGTGAAGGCCTTATGTAGGTCTCTAATATGCAAATGTATCATGCTATGCAGATTTAATACAAACAGCAACATTTTGTCTGTAATTAATATTTCATGGCCCTCTAGGCAAACATAGATTTGGGACTTATTGTAAAAAGCACACGAAGAAACTGTATGCATCATCTGAAGAACTACATGACGAAATTCTCAAGTCAAGTTAACCGGTTATGATCACTTCATCATCAACATGCAAAAATCAAAGAGGTGACATTCAAGAACATTGGATTTTAACATGGTAAAATGTGTTAAATGGTTGAAAACAGCATGCATGCATATAGTGCGATAATAGCTTGCGGGGTGTTTCACTTGGTTCGTTTTGTCCAGAACAAAAAAAATAAAAAAAAATAAAATAATTTTAGTCCTGGTCTGCTTAGCATTGGCATTTAACACCGAACCTAAAGATACCAAACCTAATGGCATAGGGATATGTTCACAACCTGATTGGAAGGCTTTTATTACGTATTAAGTCAAAACTTACCGAACAACCAAAACAATGCTGTGTTCTGGTTCACTTGGTTAGTTTGGTCCAGACACAAAAAAAACATGCATATTTCATGATGGAACTTACCAACCATCCAAAACAATGCTGTGTGCTGCTGGACTAAAGTTGCTTGCTGTATGTTGTGTAGCTACATATGATAGTATTTTGACCAGCTGAGACCTAGCTTATAAAATGTGTAAAGGGGTCAAAACTGCGTCAGGAATCCCTCTGTCACACACACACATGAAGATCTGCTGCGAGGAGAAGCAGATCTGACGCCTGTACTGAACTGTGATGGGCAACATCATGACTATGATGAGAAAAAACAGCTATGGTTGAGCATTCTGTTGTTTTTAGGGCTTCCCCTTGAGACATCATGTTCTGTTTTTGGTCGTTCACATGTCTTTGGTCTTTGTTGCATTCATATTCTTTACCGCACCAGAGTTCGTTTGGAAGCGGACTGAGACCCATCTTTTGGGTGTTTTCACACCTGTAGTTCGGTTCATTTGGTCCGGACTAAGGGCAAAAAATTATACTTTGTATCATTTTCAGTCGTTTTGGTTCCTTTTCACACCACACTGATTGCTCTGGTCCGAATCAGTTGATGAGTTGATGAAACGGACCAAAATCCAGTCACATGACAACATCCACATCACTCGTTGGCCAGATGTGTCTTGAACATATTTCCACCACTGCATTTCGATTGGTGAGAATTAACGTGCGGGAAAATTCCAACAGAACTCACAGAAGTAACAAAGAGGATGAAAATTCGGCAGACATGCGGAGAATTCGCTCACAATGTATGTTCAGAATCAGCACGAGCTTTATCCTTTCGCAAATCCCCTCATAAACAACAAAGTCTAGACGTGATATAAATAAGAGATTCACTGTGCAGTGCGGACAACTTCAGTGTTCATGATGAGAGTTTTAGTGAGAGTGCAGAACGCGGTAAGTCTGTCATAGCTTAAAGGGAGCGATATTGACAATCTAAATAATAGTTTTGTTTGACTGGTTTAGTCCAAAAATGTGCAGTTATTTGGCAGTTGGGTCTGTTCGAGGTCGGATCACGTTCTCACCACAAACGAACCGCTCCAGAGTTCGTTTGAAAGCGTACCGAGACCTCCACTTCGAGGAGGTCTCGGTACGCTTGTTTGGTCTGCTTTTGGTGCGCACCCGAGTGCAATTGCTGCTTTCTCACCTGCCCAAACGAACCGCACCGAAGGGGAAAACGAACTCTAGTGCGATTCAACCGAACTAAATGTGGCAGATGTGAAAGCACCCTCAGTGTCTTGGTCCGATTGTTTGGTGGCACAAGGGTTCAGCTGGCATCGTTCACTCTTATTCAAATGAACCGCACTCAGAGTTTGTTTTAATCCAACCAAACATGCCAAGTGTGAACACATCCTTAGACAAGGATAACAGGTGGATGAGCAATTTTTTTATGTGATCAGTTTTTGCACACTGTAAAAGTTAAATGTAAGTCCCTTTTACCAGAAAAGCACACTTACATCAATAATAGCAATGCAATAGTTCAGACATGCATCCTTTTAATGCCTCTCTCAGATCTGAGCATATGTGCATCTCGTGAGGAGGGCTGGCGAGTCATCATGGGCGTCCGGGGCACGAGGTGGGAAGCAGGCGTCGATGAAGCCTCTTCCAGCCTCATTAAATCCCCAGATGGACAGAGGACCAATGCCACGACGGACCAGTGCTCACAATCTCTTCATTGTGAGGTTCGGACCTCAATACCCACTTCAAGAAAATAATATGATGACCAAAACTATTAGATCATCAGAGCGGGAAGGACAGGCTCAGTCACCATTCTGTGTTATAAAAAAAAGAAAGAAAATTAGACTTTGAATCATTTGTCAGGTTAAGAAAAATGATTTATATATGTGACATAAATTGTGCTATATCACATATTGCGAAAGTATTCATACCCCAGTTTTTAGACAAAAAACTGTGCAAATGTATTAAAAATTGAAAACTGAGATAATGGCATTGCATAACTATTCATGCCATTTTTTGGAACATATAAAGTTTAGCTGCCAATTCACTTGTAGATGTTACTACACTTCGAGTGGAGTTAACCTGTGGCAAATTCAATTGAATCGGTATGATTTGGAAAGGCACCTCTCAATAAAAGGTCTAACAGTTGAAAATATATATAAGAGCAAAAACAAAGCCACGAGATCAAAATAACTGCCTTTAGAGCTCAGAGATAGGATTGTGTCAAGACACAGATCTTGGAAAGGCAAAAAACAACAACAACAAAAAACAACAACAACATTTGTCTGCATTGAAGGTTCACAGAAGCATAGCCTCCATTATCCTTAATGGAAGAAGCTTGGAACAATCAGGACCAAGAGCCAAACTGATCAATCGATGGAGAAGGGCCGTGGTTAGAGTGGAGATCAAGAAGCTGATGGTCACTTTGATTGAGCTCCACAATCATTTATATGGAGATGGGAGAAATTTACAGAAGGAATAACATCACTGTAACACTCCACTTATCAGGGCTTTATGGCAGAGTAACCAGACTTAAGCCTCTCCTCAGTGAAGACACACAGAAACCCAACTGGAATTAGCAAAAAAGGACCTAAAGGACTCTCTCAGACTATGAGAAAGAAGATTCTCTGGTCTGATGAACCTCAGTTCCTCAGCATCATGTATGATGAACCTTGGCATCCCGTATGGAGGAAACCAGGCGCTGCTCATGTCCTGCACAATACCATCCCGACAGTAAAGTGTGGTGGTGGCAGCATCGTGCGGTGGGGCTGTTTTTCAGCGGCAGGGACTGGAGGACTCGCCAGGGTAGAAGGAAAGCTCAACACAGAGAAATAAGGTTAGCCTTAATGAAAACGTCCAAAGTATTCAGAATCTCAGGCATAGCAGAAGGTTCACCTTCCAGCAGGACAATGACCATAAGCACACAGCTAAGACGATGCAAGAGTGGCTTATGGACAACTCTGTTAATGTCCAACCAGAGCCCGAAACTTGAACCAATCGAACATCTCTGGAGAAACCTGAAAATGTCTGTCCACCGACGGTCCCCATCCAACCTGACAGAACATGAGAGGATCTGAGGAGAAGAATGGCAGGAAATCTCCAAATGCAGATGACCAAAGCTAATCACATACACAAAAAGACTTGACGCTATAAAGGTGCTTCAACTAAGTACTGAGTTAAAGGATAATTCCGGTATTTAGCACTTTGAGTCTATTTTCTAGTTTGTTTGGGATCAACTAGAGTGGTGGACACATACATTTTGACGATGGGTCCTGTCTCGACTTTTTGACTCTTTTAGAATCGCCTCTGAGCGCTTCAGAGTGGCTGTCTATGGGCATGCACAAACATGTCCTTAAAACAACCCTTAACGTTCGCTTTCAGAACTGTGACACTCACCGAGTGGTTATTGGTGTTCGTTGATGATTAAAAACGAAAGTTAAGGGTTGTTTTAAGGACGTGTTTGTGCATGCACATAGACAGCCACTCTGAAGCGGTCAGAGGCGATTCTAAAAGAGTCAGAAAGTCGAGACACGATCGTCAATATTTCTGTGTCCACCACTCTAGTTCATCCAAAACAAACTAGAAAATAGACTCAAAGTACTAAATACCGGAAGTATCCTTCAAGTATACAAATATTTATGATACTTTTTCAGTTTTTCCTTTTGAATACATTTGCAAAGATGTCACAAATCAGTTTTTTACTTTGGCACTATGGTGCATGGTGTATATTTGTGTGTGGTATATAGTCTATATAGTGACATAGTGAATATGACAAAACCACAAACTCACTTTTAGAAATAAGACCTGCTGTTTCTCCATCCAGGCCCGGCGGTCGATTCCCCCAGCCATATTCTCGGTTACATTTCCCTGAGCTTCAATTCAACACTGTTTTGTTTGACGATCAGGACAAAGCAGACAAACAGTGAATCTGGCAGAACTCTCCTGTAATAAAGATAAAAACCGCTTCAGGCTGAATCGTCTCTTTACATTCTATCTCAGGGTGGCAGACACAGAAAACACATCAGCTCCACAGAACATGAATGCAGGATGTGTTTGGAAAGCCTGTTCTCTGCACTTTGTTCGTCCTTGAGAGCAGATCTCTTCATATCTTCACACTTCCAGCGAAGATAATCAAAAGACCAGCATGCTTGTGTCAACTAGAAGCGCAGAGCCCAAAAAGCTTATAAACCTCTAGAAATTATATTTGGGCCCGTCTTTATCCGTAGGATCGCAGATGGCGGTGGCAGAATGTGAATAAGAAAATGACATGAAACCAGATTAGAGCGCATTCGTCAAGCTTAGAGAGAATGAACACGTGCTGTCGCTCATTTTTGTTTTATTAGCCGCCCTTGATGGAGATCTCGTCTCTGCCCTTCAGATCATACATGCCTGGCCAACTATAATGAAGTTAAATATAGTTTGGAGGAGGGAAAGTTTATGGTCTGTCGATGTGCTGAAATGACTTTTTGAACACATAAATTTACAAAAATACATTTCATCTTAGTTCAAGTTGATCAGGTTTGAAAGTGACGTGTGTCACAAGAATACTTTAGAAATTAAAATTGAACAAAGTCTGAATGCTGATTTGACATTTTAAAAGAAAGTTTTGAAGGGTTTGAAAGCTGTGTAGGCCTTGATGTACACGTACACTGTAAAAAAATTGAGAAAACCCAGAAAACTTTTAAGTTGAAGTCTGTGGATTTAGCAAAAATAATATAATATGTTCTATGAACTCAAAATTAATTTTTTTTTCTTTTTTCTTTAACTTTTGGATACAAGTTTAATGTGTAGAAGTTCTGTTATTTTAGTTTGATTGATACAGTATTAGTTTTTGTTCGTACTTAAAATTAGGTTTTATATTTTGACTTTAATTTTAGTTAAATCTTTAGT
Organism: Chrosomus eos; assembly: GCA_036326025.1. Classification (NCBI taxonomy): domain Eukaryota; kingdom Metazoa; phylum Chordata; class Actinopteri; order Cypriniformes; family Leuciscidae; genus Chrosomus; species Chrosomus eos. The sequence continues at coordinate 4,612,235 of CM070831.1, read as the reverse complement.
AATTTTGTTGAGTTTTTGTCAAATTCATTATTTTTTAAAAATATTTCTTTATCATATTTATTCATTTTTATTTATTCTTTTTTTTTAATCACACAATGTTTAAAACAAAACATAATCAATAATACCGTATAGAGCTAAACCATCTATAATTATGATTTGTCAAATATTTGTCACCATACTTGACCAAAAACAAAAATTGTTTAATAACAGCAGCCTGTTATTTTGTTTTGTACCATTAAAACATCCAGCAAGTTTTAGAGTTTAATTATAACTCATTATAAACGAAGCATTTATTTCATCAAGCTCCAAAATGGCTGGTTTGGATATTGCAGGATCTGTGACATCACACGGGCAAATACATTTGCATATGCCCGCCTCCAGAGCAAGACATCGACGAATAATTATACATCATCGCACCATAGGCCCCCCCACTGGCCTTCAGTCGCTTAATGGCTGTGTGCATTCTAATTATAATCACTGATGCTGTCTACACTGATACAGTATACAGATGTGTGTTCAGTTTCTGACACTCCACGCGCTTCAAGTGAAAGGTTTGCTTTGACACGTCCAGTTTGTGTCTCTGTACAGACTTAAGAAGGATCACAGCGTCGAAAACAAGTGGATGGTTTATTTTAATGTCGTCCCGGATCATGTTGAAGGATTATATGTTTGTTCGGAGCGTTTTGTTTTGTCAGCCAGGCGCAGTTTAATGAAGAGTTCGCGAAGAAACTTGTGTGACAGATGAAGCTACAACTGTACTGGATCTGACAGCAGCTGCATCACAAACCATAAATAAATGATTTCATAATGCTTTGTCTTTAAATGACGATTTTATAGGGTTAATGTTTTCAAAACACATGCAATAGCGAGTGGGCGTTGGTGCTGTTTCCTATGCAATGATGTTAGCCAATCAAAACAGAGGCCATTTACTGACTAGCCTTAAAGGAGCAAAGCCTTAAAAACGGAAATATTGCAGACAGAGGGTCAGAACGATGGTTAAAAAGAAGTTTTTCCCCATGTTTTTTTGTGCAATTTTTTTTATTAACATTATAAGTGAACCTAAAGGAACATATTAAATAATAATAAAAAACGTCTCTGGTTACTTACGTAACCTATGTTCTCTGAATAGGGAACGAGACGCTGCGGAAAGCGCAGTGGGATATTCTCTGAATGTGCCGATTGTCTGAAGCCTTATAGAATCACGCCAATTCATTGGCTGATGGCGTCCGCGCAATATGGCTCCGCCCCGACGCTCTTACGTCGCATCATACGTATTCGCGCGCGCGCCATCTGCTCCTCAGATTTCTCTGCCGAAAAGAACTGTCAGCAGCGCGAGGAGCTTGGCCGCTAACGCAGCGTCTCGTTCCCTATTCAGAGAACATAGGTTACGTAAGTAACCAGAGACGTTCTCTTTCATAGGTTCTCTCAACGCTGCGGAAAGCGCAGTGGGAACGGACTACCAAACTCGCCAAGCTAGAGCGCTTTTATGACTGGTAGATAAAAGAGACAACGACCGAAACGAGTTCAAACAGAAAGAACCTGGGAACCCGGGGTCACGTCAAGATCCAAGCTATAGAACCTTACAAAAGTATGCGGAGAGGACCAGCCTGCCGCAATACAAATATCCTCCAAAAGTGCTCCTCTGAAAAGAGCTTGAGAAGATGCTACACTTCTGGTGGAATGTGCTCTAATGTTAAGAGGTGAAGGCAAGCCACGCACCCCATAAGCCAACGAGATAGCCTCTGTGACCCAGTGAGAAATCCTCTGCTTCGATGCAGCAAGCCCACGGCGGCTAGCACCGAAGCAAACCAGAAGCTGGTTAGATTTCCTCCAACCGCCTGAGCGGTCTACATATATCTTAAGAGAACGAACTGGGCAGAGCAAGTTAAGCTCCCTATCTTCCTCAGATGAAAATGGAGGAGGGTGGAAAGCCTTAAGGTTAACTACCTGAGAGCGGAAACTTGAGGAAAGAACCTTGGGGACATACCCTGGTCTCGGCCTCAAGGAAACTTTGACCAGGCCAGGGGCAAAGTCCAAGCAGGACTCGCTAACAGAAAGAGCTTGTAAGTCTCCCACCCGCTTTAATGAGGACAAAGCTAACAAAAGAGAAACCTTAAGAGTCAGAATCCTATCCGGAGCTGACTCCAAGGGCTCAAAGGGGGCTTTCGTCAAACCCTCTAGGACAACAGAAAGATCCCATGAGGGGACTCTAGGGGAGCGAGCCGGTTTCAGGCGCTTCACCCCACGCATAAAGGCAGAAACTAACCTTAATTTGCCTAGGGGAATCTCATCCGATTCCCTATGCGCTGCAATAGCCGCGACATAAACTCTGAGAGTGGTAGCGGCTGCTCCAGCCGCAAACTTCTCCTGCAGGAATTCCAGTACTGAACCAGCAGGGCAGTTAACTGGGCTCCTATCATGTGCTAAACACCAAGTCTCAAAAACCTTCCATTTGGAAGAATATAATCTCCTTGTAGAAGGAGCTCTAGCACTCGCAATAGTCTCCTGAACGTCAGTTGGGAGACCAGAGCTTAATGCTAACGGCCTCTGATCGGCCAAACATACAGCTTCCACATGTCTGGGCGAGGATGCCATATCCTGCCCTGTAGCTGGGACAGCAGATCTTCCCTGACCGGGATCCTCCAGGGGGGAGACTCCAGTAGAGGAACTAGCTCCGAAAACCATGGCTGAGATGGCCAGAACGGAGCTACCAGGAGGAGGCGGACTCCGCTCTCTTCACTCTGGCCAAGACCGCCGGGATCAGTTTGATGGGCGGGAAGGCATAGAGTTTCTGTGTTGGCCAAGGGTAAGCGAACGCATCTATCCCCAATGGGGCCGGGGGACTCAGGGAGAACCAAAGAGGGCATTGGGATGACTCTTGAGATGCAAAGAGGTCCACCTCCGCCTCTCCAAAAACCTTCCAGATTAGAGCCATCGTCTGGCGGTTCAACATCCATTCTCCCGATCGGAGTTTCTGTCTCGACAGAAAATCTGCTGCGAGGTTCAGAACCCCTGGGACATGAACCGCTCTTAGAGATAGGAATCTGCTCTGAGACCACAGGAGAAGGTGACGCGCATGCCTGTCTAGGGTGCGCGACCGAGAACCTCCCTGCCGGTTCACATGAGACACCACTGCCATATTGTCCGTTCTGACAATGACATGGTGACCCTCCAAAAGAGGGAGGAAATGAAGCAGAGCCAGAAAAAACGGCCCTTAACTCCAGGCAGTTTATGTGCCAGGAGAGAGCCTCTCCGGTCCAGACCCCACACGCTGGTCTGCCCTCGAAAACCGCTCCCCAGCCGGTGAGAGAGGCATCCGTCGTAATCATCTGGCGACGAGATACCGCACCCATGCTGACCCCTTTCCGAAGAAAAAGAGGGTCCCGCCAAACTGACAGGGCTCGAAAGCAACTGCGCGATACCTTCAGTAGGCGAAGGGTTGACCCGGAGGGTCGAACCCCTGAGAGTTTCACCCACCACATGAAGGGTCTCATGTGGAGTAGGCCCAGCGGTAGCACGGAGGAGGCCGCAGCCATAAGGCCCAGCATCCTGCGGCAGGTGCCCACAGACACATGATGGCCTAGTGAAAAACGAGCCAAGCATGTCGTCAAGCTGGAAATCCGTGCAGGGGCCAAACGGGCCTGCATGAGAACGGAATCCATGTTCACCCCCAAGAAAACGGTGCTTTGAGCCGGAGCAAGAACACTCTTCTCCGAGTTCAACCTCAAACCGAGAGACTGGATATGACTCAGAACGACGTCTCTGTGGTGGGCCACTAGCTCCCTGGATTGGGCTAAAATGAGCCAATCGTCCAGGTAATTTAGAACACGGATGCCCTGGAGCCGCAATGGGGCCAGAGCTGCATCCATGCACTTTGTGAATGTCCTTGGAGCTAGAGATAGGCCGAAGGGAAGGACCCTGTACTGGAACGCCCTTTCTCCAACGGCGAACCTGAGGAATTGCCTGTGTCGCTGTACAACCTGGATGTGAAAATAAGCATCCTTTAGGTCTATCGTCACGAACCAATCCCCTGGCCGAATCTGAGATATGATAGCTTTCAGCGTCAACATCTTGAATTTCCCTTTGTAAAGGGCGAAGTTCAGCCGGCGGAGGTCCAGTATGGGACGCAAACCGCCGCCCTTCTTCGGGACCAGGAAGTAACGGCTGTAAAAGCCCCGCTCGGTTTCCCCTGGAGTAATCTCCTCTATTGCTCCTTTGAGAAGGAGGGAAGAAATTTCCTGCTGCAGTACAGAAGCCTGAGCGGCGCTGTCTACTACAGTAGGAAACACCCCGTTGAAACAGGGGGGATTGCGGCAAAACTGAAGAGTGTAGCCGAACCGAATTGTGCGAAGAACCCAGGACGATACCCTGGTAAGCGTTCCCACTCTGGAAGGAAATGTGACAGAGGAGGAGGGATGTTGTAATGCAGACGACATACCTGAGTAAGGGTGCCGTGTTGACGCTCCTGGGGTAAAGAGGTTGACTGTGCAGGAGGGCCATCGGCGTCCTGGCACGTGATGGGAGGCATCGAGATTGGGGTCATGGTGACCAGGTCCGCCTGCTTCGGAGGAAAACGAAAAGTGCCTCCGAGGATGCGGCCGGTAGTTATAGAGAGCGTGGGGGGTGAGGGGAGAAAGCCGAAAGCGTCTCCTTCCTCCCGCACCAGACTGAGTAGAGAAGGTGAAATATGGCCTGCACTTCGAGACACTCTGAGTGGCGAAGGTGACAGGGCAAGGAAAGGAGAGCTGGGAGGTGGGCAGAAACGCTTGCGCGGTCTGACCCAACCCTGAGGAACCAGAGGAGCTCTCCTTTTTCTGACCGGAGGGTCAGGAACGGCTCTGCGTCGCCGGAGCAGTCGGTTTGTCGGACCGCTTCAACTGGAGGCGCTTGTGAGGCCGTTGACGGGGAAACGGGCGACCGCGGGCTCCCCAAACCGTGGCAGGTGGGGGATGCCCGGTTCGCTTCTTCTGGAAGAGAACTCCGGTCTATGAGAGGGACGTTCTCTGGGTCGCACCGGGGGGGGAGCAGAAGGTTCCCTAGCCCTCCTGGGCATGAACTGTCTGAACGCGGCCGATTGGGATTTGGAGGAGCGGAATTTCTCAACCACTGTGTTGACCGCCTCACCAAACAACCCTGTTTGAGAAATGGGGGCGTCCAAGAGGAAAACCTTCTCTTTATCACGGATCTCCGTGAGATTAAGCCACAAGTGGCGCTCCACCGCAACAGAACCAGCCATAGAGCGACCTATAGCACGTGCGGTATGCTTGGTGGCTCTTAAGGCTAAATCCGTAGCCTTACGAAGCTCCTTGACCGCTTCAGGGGTCACACCGTCACCCTCGTCCATTTCCTTCAGGACGTCCGCCTGGTAGGCCTGAAGAATGGCCATAGTGTGCAGGGTCATGCCTGCCTGCCCAGCCGCCATGTAGGATTTCCCAATGAGAGAGGAAGTAGTCCTACATGCTTTAGAAGGGAGAAGGGGGCGCGACTTCCAGGACGGCGCAGACGACGGAGCAAGATGGTCGGCTAAAGTTTCCTCAATCGCCGGAATGGCGGAATAGCCCTGTTCCACAGAACCTACCAGGTTGGTGAAATCAGCAGCAGCCGCATTAGTGAGGCGCGAAGAGAAAGGCTGCTTCCAGGATCTGGAGATCTCATGATGCAGATCACTGAAAAATGGCAGCTTCCTCCGTTGAGGCCTAGAATTAGGGCCACTGAGAAGCCTTTCGTCGAGTTTCGACGACTGAGACTCACGTGGCTCGTCGGGCCAATCAATAGTGAGCTTCTCCGTAGCGCGCGAAAGCACGTCAACGAGCTCCGCGTAGGCCGCAGTAGGCCGCGCTTCCTGGCCGCTCGGCGGAATAACCTCGTCGGCGAGAGTAGGCCCGAAATCCTCGGAGTCGGAAGCCTCGGTAAAAAGTATATCCTCCAGCCCGAAAGAAACCGCGTCGCGTGCTCCCGGGCTGGGGCGCAAATAATCGTGTGAAAATTCGACTGGCATGTCTCGCGCGTGCCGAGGGGAGGGAGGGAGAGAAAGAGCGGGGCTCGTCTGCTCGAACTCCGCATCCTCAAGCTCTACATCCGAACCCCAGGTCGCGGATCCTCGAGAGGCCTCGGGAGCGCGACAGGGGGAGACGAATGATTCCCTCTCAAAGACCGCGAGCCGCAATTTGAGGGTTTTGAGCAACAAATTTTCACAGAATTTGCATTTAGACGATCCTATAACTGCCTCACGCGCATGTGAAAAACCCAAACATTTAACGCACTTACTGTGTGGGTCGTCGTTAGCGATGTAACGAGCACATGGCGGAGTACAGCGTCTGTAATCCATGGCAGCTTCACCGTAAGGAGAAACAGAGTTCCGCTTGAACAGTCGCAGAAGCGCCGAGAATAATCCTAGATGTAATTGTAGCTCAGAAAAATCACGAGCGAAGGGCAAATGTGACCGCTTCGTTCTGAAGGCAGAGAAATCTGAGGAGCAGATGGCGCACGCGCGAATACGTATGATGCGACGTAAGAGCGTCGGGGCGGAGCCATATTGCGCGGACGCCATCAGCCAATGAATTGGCGTGATTCTATAAGGCTTCAGACAATCGGCACATTCAGAGAATATCCCACTGCGCTTTCCGCAGCGTTGAGAGAACCTATGAAAGAGAACAAACAAACGTCATGACTTTTATGTAATGGCAACTTTTAAGTGAATTAGTATGTCAGTAAACCTTTAGGAACCACTCAGGATACTTTAGCATATATATATAGGCCTACTGTATATATACACAATTTGTCAGACAAACTCTATTAACATGATGAAAAATAAAAACAAAATAGGCTATGGAAAACAAAATAACCTTTAAAAATGCCTTTACTAAGTGTTTTCCTGCAGGCAGGGATTTCTCATGTTGGTAGTTTGTATACGCATTCAAACACAATGCATGAATCAATCTTTTTCACCAATCACAATCTGGAGAATCAGTGAGTGGTTTGCAAGCTGCTCAAATTGAAGTTTTTTACAAAATAATGAGCCTCATGTTTCATTTTTAAGCCGACGCACACAAAAAGCGAACGTTTCATTATTTTAAAAGGCTGAACGATCATAATTCTTTATCATGGAGCTCGACTCAGACTGCTCTAGTCCACCTTGCATGAAGCTGGTGCATCAGCGCTTTTGTGCCAATGCCAAATGACGCCCGGAATGTCATATGACAGGATCTATTTTCTACAAGGGTCTTTCTAATGGTGCTCTCTGTCTGTGTTCAGTCTGTCTTCATTGTTCAATACATATTAAGTCTTGTGGACAGCATGTGTGCTTTCAGTGGTGAAATACAATTCTGGGTAAGTGAACACCTAATTATGTGTTACCAAACTTTCCATTATGTGGAATTAGGTGTTTAGTCCATGAAAGTAGTAGATGCGCACACACACACACACACACACACACACACACACACACACACACACCACACACACACACACACACACACACACACACACACACACACACACACACACACACACACACACACACACACACACACACACACACACACACACACACACACACACACACACACACACACACACAGTAATGAGAATTTGAGGATAAAATAGTCATAGTGCAAAAAATGCAAATGGTCCTGAAAATAGATGAATATATTTTGGGATGAAATACGACTTGAATGACATGTCCCTCATCCACACATTAATGCTATCAGCCGAGACATTCATTGAGTCAAAAGCATGTTTGTGTGGTGACGTGATGATGTCATTATGGAGAATAGTCTGCCGGCTCAGACTCTTCTAAAGGTGAGATCTCATCATCTGTCTCATCACTATCACTGACACTCATGATCATTGCATTTACACCAGTGTTGATCACAGAAACGCTGCTTATCTGACAGGAGTGAGCAGGGCGAGAGATGCATGAAAGAAATGTCTCATTATGTCCAATTTCAACCTGCATCAATCACAGCAGTTGATGCGATTCTTTCCTATTAACGCTCGGCGAAAGATCATTGTTCCTCCACCTATGGGTAACCTGTAATTCGGTTTCTGGATAAGCCTTGATAAGATCAACCGCCCTGGAAAACAAAACATAACAAATATTAAGCAACAAGCAATCAGGTAAATGAAATCATGACACGTTCTGCAGCAGATGTTACCAATCCCTGCTCTGATGAGATGAAGCACTAATGATGTTTTTCAATACCTGAATAAATTATTCCTATACCTGATGGACATGACAGCCATCTCTCTATCTAACATGTGATTGTGTTTTCTAGGTGAATAAATGTTAAAATGTAATTTATTCCTGTGATCAAAGTTGAATTTTCAGCAGCATGATCTTTCAGAAATCATTCAGATATGCTGATTTGATGCTCAAGAAACATTTATGATTATTATCAATGTTGAAAACAATTGTACTGCTTCATATTTTTATGAAAACCATGTTTTATTCAGGATTCTTTGATTAATAGAAATGTCTGTATTTATTTGAAATAGAAATCCTCTCCTCTTTTTTTCTTAGTAACAAGTAAAGAGCGAAAGTTCCTCCTCAAGGTGATTTCTGCTTACACGTTTCCTTTTAATATTCATGTATTTGAACATCTCAATTATGGTTCTGTCACCTACATAAAAAGCAAGCTGACTGCGTTGAGCACTTCATTATACATAATTATCATCCGTCTAACGAAGAAGAGCTGCGCTGTCAGGACTTCACTTTCCTCAGAGCGGCTGGACTGGAATTATCAACATCACACATTAGAAACCAATGACACGACGACTCTATTGTGTTTGTGAGATTTCACCTTGGATGTCACATCATTAAATGCAACAAATGTGCAGCGCCGCGGCCTTCACAAGCACACGGGAAGACCAAGGACAAGTTTCTGAATAAGCGTTCATACAGAAACACAGCAGAATCGCTTTGTCTGTATAACGTCAGTTTCATCATAACAGCAATAATACTGATTACGGCTTCCTAGGATCAACATAGGACTTTATAATGTTGTGTCAAAGCCACAATAACATTCAGTGCATGTTACTAAATGAATAAGAATGTGTTAGTTATATTTATTATAAAAATTGATACTTTCAACTTTAAATTCTGATTGCATGAGGTCGTTGAAAAATGCAGATAAACATGCTTTAAATTTTAATGTGCCAAGCTGTTACACTGCATGTATATCACCTTTAAACTGCCTGAAGCTATTGTTTAATTCAGTTATTAATATTAATAAACTGAACTATTTCTTGAGCATAAGTCTCCATTTTCCATTATATTCGTGTTTGTATAGTAAAACAAATGGTGAAAATAAAGACAAGATCAAAAAAAGTTGCTGATCATGCACTGCAAAAAATTGTTTTCCAGTACAAAATATCTACATGCTTATACATAAAAGTCATGCTTTTTTGAAAAAATACTTCAAAATTAAAGGATTAGTTCACTTTTAAAAAACTTTTGCTGATAATTTACTCACCCCCATGTCATCCAAGATGTCCATGTCTTTCTTTCTTCAGTCGAAAAGAAATTAAGGTTTTTGATGAAAACATTCCAGGATTTTTCTCCATATAATGGACTTCAATGGTAGCCAAACAGTTCAAGGTCCAAATGACAGTTTCAGTGCAGCTTCAAAGGGCTTTAAACGATACCAGACGATGAATAAGGGTCTTATCTAGCGAAACCATCGGTCATTTAAAAAATAAATAAAAAAATTTTAAGCACAAATGCTCGCCTTGCTCTGTTCTGTGATGCGCGTTTGCAACGTTCGTTCGTGACCTTTTCAACGTAAGTGCGTGACGTCACATGACGCGCATCACAGAACAGAGCAAGTTTAAGATTTATGCATTTCAGTTGTACATAAAATTTCCATGCATTTGGATTACAGAGTTTTACACACACTAATAAAGTTAACGTGATGCATATTTGTCAGTCATACATGAATGAAATGTGTATTAAATGCACAATAACCAGGTTTATATCATCAACAAATTCAATTTCTATCAATAGCAGATTCAACCTAATTGAATGCAATTCAAATATACAAATCTCCAAATCATTTATCGAGTGTAAACAAGTGCTTTTTGACAGCAAAACCGCAACATCAAACCCTTCACAGTGGTGAAATCCAATGAAGAATGCACAAAACCTTTTTATTCTTGAATTTCAGGGGATTGTGAGCGCAGAGGCCCGAGCTGAGCTCATAATTGTTTAATTGAGTCTTCATAATGCCTCCTAATTGCAGAACACAAACCCAGATCCAGCAGACAAACGGCCGCTCGGCAAGTATTATGGGCCTTATTGCTCGTAGTATTTCTCTGGCGGCTTGTGTTTTGCTGAAAGGTTAGCGCCGCCGATTATACGGCTCGGCAATCGCTCGCATTAAACCGAACAAAGGCTGAATTGAGGCAGCGACGGTGTTGTGCTCCTGCTTGGCTGGACTGCAGCTGCGCTGGGGTGATATACAGTTTACACTGGGGATCATAAGTGAGGGACAAAATTATTTCGGTTTCATTAGAGAATAGTCCAGGACAAGTCCAAGACCATGTTCTTATGAAAACCTTTCTTCAGTTAATTGTTGTGCTCAAAAGGGCTTTTCTCACTTGAACTGCTCATAATTTAACAAATAATCCTGGGTATTCATAAACTGACTTTCACACTCTACGTTCCTAAAACCTTAACGTCCTTATTTGCATATTTGTGGCGTTAGTGTCACGTGACCTGCACTAGCTTTGTGCTCCCTCATTTTATATATTAGGCTACCGACGAGCGTATCAAGTTTATCCTGAATAGCCTTTTCAGATGATAAGAATCACGGTTTCCACAAAAATATGCAACTGTTTTCAGCATTTAACATCAAATCATGATAGAGTGATTTCTGAAGGATCATGTGACTCTGAAGACTGGAGTAATGATGCTGAAAATACAGCTTTGATCACAGGAATAAATTACATTTTAACATTAAATACAGTTATTTTAAATTGTAATAATAGTTAAAGGTGCTATGTGGAACTTTTCTACTAAAATGAATCCTTTTTTTATTGCCTGTGTGTGAAGGGGTTGTAATCACACATTACAATGATCCACTTGACGAGTTTTGCTATTACCTCTGAAGGCCAATATTCATATTTTTATGTGAAGTCTCCGGGTCGGATTTACCGCGAAATCCAACGGATGTGACGTACATGCGCGCTCCCGACCATCTCTCCTTATATACAGTCTATTGTAGACGGTCAGGGAGTTACGTCCGGTTAAAGGCGCACGTTTTTCGGCTTATATCTCGGTCAATCTTTGATCAATATTCCCAAGACTCTAATCGTTCGTAGTGCTGGACGGGGCCTTTCGAACGAGCCCACCCCCGAGGTCCAACTCGCCCGGCTCCCCGAGTTATAGCCGTTCGAAATCGGGGTTCCCAGCGAACGGCGATCCGGTAGGGGGCATCCCCGAGGCCCGCCACTCTAGCGTTCGGGCAAGGGTCCCCCTGGGACCTCCTCCCCCGAATTTGAGCTCTCTGGGTCTTTGCGTTACGGAGATACGAGCGATTTTCTTCTGAGATCGTGACGTCACCGGCGTCCGCAATGTTGCAGCGCGCCCGATGGTTTTCTGCTAATATCTCCGCGAAAACACCACCAAAAACTATGGAACTTATATGGTTCTTTTCAGCTCGACTAGATGGTCCCAACGAGCTGCTCCCCGAATCCGCCTAGTATTCGCCGAGATATTTGCGTAATAGACGGTATTCTCTATGAGTACGAGCACGAGCGCTCTTATAAAAATTGGTTGCAATCTGAAACATCACCACTAGAGGCCGCTAATTGTTACATAGAGCACCTTTAAAAATGTGACTGATTTTACTGTATTTCAATGTACTTTTTTACAAAAACATTTTACCGACAGCAAACTTTTAAACAGTAGTGCACAACTTGATTTCCCCAAAGTCTGTGTTTTTAGCCAGTTTATCTCAGTCTAATGTACTGTAGTCATTCATCAAGCATCATTCATATTTATATGTTAATTTGGCATCAAGCAAGATGATGACCAGATAACATGCAAGATTCAATACAAATACAAAATAATAAACATGCAACCCCCCAATAAACACTAATCTTTAAGGATAATACATTTAATACAGAATACTCTTTTTCTGAGCGGACTTTTCTAATCTCAAATAATCATTTCTCTTAAATTACACCAGACATAACCGACATCTTCCAAATGCGATTTCAGCCTGGCGTGAAGCTCTCTAAAGAACACACAGGCCAATTTGTGTGTGTGTTTAGCCCACGACGTCATGTTTCACACTCGTGTGCCCCATAGGTCCGCCACACTCATTAGATTAGAAAGAGCAGCTCACGCTGGGAAGCGAGATGTAATCACATTGTTAGAGTCTGCATCAGTGCGCCCATCATAAAGACAGCTATTTACATGCAAATTACTAGCACAGATTTGTCATTAGTGTCATTACCTGTGCCCCGCTCGACACGCCATCCCATTACTACCAGTGCTGTGTGGTGTAGCTATGCAAATTCATTTCGCTTTTCTAATAAGAGACCAGAACTTTTGCCCTCAATAAGCCCCATGACCTCACAGATATACTTTTACTCAGAATCAAACTAATATATTACGCTAACACAGATCATCCTCCAACTTGACACTTAGTCAGACAATAAAAGTAAAAAAAAAAAACAGCTCAATATTTTTCAGCATATTTTAACTATGTTCAAAGCATTTTTAAATGAATAGAATTAATACATAATATATAGTAATTTATTGTCTAAACTTAAAAAATATTGAGATTGAGAAATTTGATTGTATATACATACTCAAACTCTCATATCTCGTATAGCCCATAACAGTTGTCCATGTGTACTATATTATAAGGCTTCTGTTAATACAATCATACAATGTTATGATGAACTATGGCTTTCTCTTGGTAAGGATGCTGACTCTGAGATGGCGAATGAGAACATGGTTTGTGTAACGTTAACAACACATTATTAGCTGTTTGATAATGTAATCAAGCCACAGGCTAATCATATTAATTACCGTTATGTGTCCGACATAGAGAGCGATACATAAAAGCATCACTATTCTGATACATGGACTTGTAGACGAGCCTGTAATTCACTCTTCCACTTCTGAATTAGTTTCTGGTTCAGCATTAACCCAGCATTTCCACTAGTTTGTAGCATCACTGCAGTAAAGTTGAGCGAGTGGATCAGGTATTCTGAGCTCGTGTGATTGAATGTAAATGGAGACTAATTCGCATATTCATGGTCTGAGTGCTCTACATGAAGTAATGGTGGAGTTACATTCCAGCTATTTTAAGGCATGAGGAAATTATTTTCACAGATTTTTTTTTTTAAATATGTCATTTTGGTGATCAAAGATGAGTTTCAAGGGATACAATTATTGACTACAGGGTGTCAGGGTTTGTGCAGGTGCTGAAGACGAGGACACGAAAGCTTCAATATAAATGTTTTAATAAACAAAATGAAAACTTTCCAAACTTAAACAGGAACAATAACTCCAGGAAATCAGAAACACAACCACACATGGACGACGATCGACAAACACTGGGAGAAAACACAGGGCTAAAATACACATGAAATGATTGGATAATTAACAGAACACAGGTGATGAAACTGAACACAAACGAGGAGTGGGAAAACTTAACAGGACTAAACCAAAAACCACAAAGACAGGGGAAACCAAGATACAAAACAGAACTCAAACACATCAAAGCGTGACAGTACCTCCCCCCTCCCCGAAGGCGCGTCCTCGCGCCGTATAACATCCAAAGGGGTGGGAGGGTGGGCGCCCTGGAGGCTGACGAGGGCATGGTGCAGGTCCAGGAAGCCTCCAGGGCGGAGCAGGCTGTGGGCGTGGCCATGACGGTGCTGTGAGACTCTCGGGCGTCCAGGGCGGAGCTGTGAGACCCTCGGGCGTCCAGGGCGGAGCTGTGGGACCCTCGGGCGTCCAGGGCGGAGCTGTGGGACCCTCGGGCGTCCAGGGCGGAGCTGTGGGACCCTCGGGCGTCCAGGGCGGAGCTGTGGGACCCTCGGGCGTCCAGGGCGGAGCTGTGGGACCCTCGGGCGTCCAAGGCGGAGCTGTGGGACCCTCGGGCGTCCAAGGCGGTGCAGGCTCTTCAGGTGGCCCCGGCGGTGAAGACCCTTCAGGTGGCCATGGCGGTGCAGACCCTTCAGGTGGCCATGGCGGTGCAGACCCTTCGGGTGGCCATGGCGGTGAGGACCCTTCGGGTGGCCATGGCGGTGAGGACCCTTCGGGTGGCCATGGCGGTGTTATTTTTTCGGGCCTCCGTGGATCTTTGGCCGGCCTCCGTGGATCTTTGGCCGGCCCCGGCGAAGGCGTATGGCGCCCCCCCAAAATTTTCTTGGGGAGGACAGGCTCATGATCGGGAACTGACTTGACATCAACGGGCGTTGGGTCAACGGGTTCTGGGTCAACGGGCTCTGGGTCAACGGGCTCTGGGTCTGGGTCAACGGGCTCTGGGTCTGGCGCTGGGTCAACGGGCTCTGGCTCTGGCGCTGGGTCAATGGGCTCTGGCTCTGGCGCTGGGTCAACGGGCTCTGGCTCTGGCTCTGGCTCTGGGTCAACGGACTCTGGCTCTGGCTCTGGGTCAACGGGCTCTGGCTCTGGGTCAACGGGCTCTGGCTCTGGGTCAACGGGCTCTGGCTCTGGCGCTGGGTCAACGGGCTCTGGCTCTGGCGCTGGGTCAACGGGCTCTGGCTCTGGGTCAACGGGCTCCGTGCTGGATTGGACCAGCATATCAGGAAACTCGGGGCTGGACGGGACCAGCATATCATGAAACTCGGGGCTGGACGGGACCAGCATATCAGGAAACTCGGGGCTGGACGGGACCAGCATATCAGGAAACTCGGGGCTGGACGGGACCAGCATATCAGGAAACTCGGGGCTGGGATCAGGCTCTGGCGGGCAGGTGACAGGCTCAGGCTCTGGCGGGCAGGCGACGGGCTCAGGCTCTGGCTGGATGTGGCTGACTTGAACCCCAGCCTCGGCCGCCTTCTTTTGGGCCAGTCGCACCGATATCAGTGGGGGATCAGTCATACCGGATATCAGCCGGGGAAGTCCAGGGACCGATCTGGCGGCAGGGCTGATGCGGTGTGCAGGCTCTGGTGGGCAGACGATGGGCTCTGGTGGGAGCGTGCAGGTGATGGGCTCAGGCGTTGGCGTGCAGGTGATGGGCTCTTGCTCTGGCTGGCCGTGGAGATCGGGCTGGATGTCTCCCACGGTGAGTGAGGAACCACACACCCACAGCGCACGGGCAATAAACTTAACTAAAGGGAGGTGGAGATCTCCCAATAACAGTATCTGGGCGAGGGTATCGTCCATCCCACTCCAGAATTCGTGCGTAAGGGACTCCTCGTCCCAATTAAAGTCCCGGAGAAGATGGAGATATATCTCCGCATATTCCTCCAGAGACCGGCCATCTTGTGGGACACAAAGTTCGTAGTTCATCCCTTTTTTCTTGTTATGGTCGATCGTTCTGTCAGGGTTTGTGCAGGTGCTGAAGACGAGGACACGAAAGCTTCAATATAAATGTTTTAATAAACAAAATGAAAACTTTCCAAACTTAAACAGGAACAATAACTCCAGGAAATCAGAAACACAACCACACATGGACGACGATCGACAAACACTGGGAGAAAACACAGGGCTAAAATACACATGAAATGATTGGATAATTAACAGAACACAGGTGATGAAACTGAACACAAACGAGGAGTGGGAAAACTTAACAGGACTAAACCAAAAACCACAAAGACAGGGGAAACCAAGATACAAAACAGAACTCAAACACATCAAAGCGTGACACAGGGGGACTTTAAGTTATTAATCTTCCACTATAATAATAATAAAATTTGTTTAGTTTATGTTCATATAAAAAAAATGGCACTTTGATTTAATAAATAATAAAACAAAGTTTATAGTTTGTTTAAATTGTATTTCAAATTTTAAATTTTTTTAATAGAAAGAAACAACAATAAAACACATTAATATACGAAGAGTTCAGATGCAAAAGCCTCTAAATGCCATCTGAAATTTTCTTCTAAAATTATCATTTTTATCAAGCTTGTATATTTAAATTCAGTAATTTCACTTAAATGACAATTAATGGGTAATTGTTCTTGCCATTTAAGTGAAATTATTGAACTTAAATATACAAGCTTGATAAAAAATTATAATTTTAGAAGAAAATTTCAGATGGCATTTAGAGGCTTTTGCATCTGAACTCTTCATACATTTATCTATTTTTTTTATTTAATTCTAAACAAAATTGAACTTAAATTAAACTATAAAAAACCGAGACCATGAGCTTGGACTGGAGGCTGGAGATTGGCTGGTTCTCAAACCCCACAGACATCCGTGCGGAGCCAAACATCGGGCCCCTGGATCACTCAAGTGAACAAAAGCATTAAGAGCCAAAGCATTTGGAAGGGCTCTCGAGCGCTTGACTGAAACACAGGAGAGGAGAGGAAACACTGACTCGTATGGAGGATAAGAGAACGCTTTCCTTTCAGTGCAGCCAGTTTCTCCAGATTGTGTTCTCTCATTACAGTCCTGAAGCCTGCGGACACTAAACACACATCAGGTGCTGTCTGGAGGACGAGTCACAAACTGAGCTGGAGAAACATGTTTCAGTTTACAGTAGGACACAAGCTTGTCGGGATACAAACAATGCAAAACATCATCATGCAACATCATTTAATCATGCATAAGATGATTAATCATGATTTCAAAAGGTACAACATGGATCTAGATCAACGTCTTTGTTGATCTTGGAACAACATTCCAATCAACCAATCAGGTTTGAGGAACAAGTTTCTGTCAAGTTTAGGATTAAAATCAGGGTTATGTGCTTCTACATCAGTGTTACATTTCCCTCTCTTTTTAGGGAAGCACTTTATTTTACAGTTCCCCATGTTTACTACTGTATGTACTTATTATAGTAGTTACAATAACTGGGTAATAACTATAGAAACTCTGAACCAACCTCCTAACCTAACCTTAACCCAGTTACCTTATATTACCCAATACTTTCTTCTGTAATTACATTTAAGTGCACGTACTGTACTATAAAATAAAGTGGAACAGGCACAACTTATAAGTTCAAGTTTAAGTTTAGGGGTTGGGATAGGATTAGGAGGACTTCATTTTCAAACAGAAATGTTGTCCCAGGATCAAAATATATCCAGGAACATGTCTGATTTGGCAAAATCATGGTGACTGAACATTAAAAATAGATTTTAAACTCTTGCCCTCAGTCTATTTAACATATTTTATGATGTAAACAAAACAATGATTTTTATTGATGTTTTTCAACAAGACAAATAGTTAGATTTTGTTAATATTTAGCCTACTGTAGGTTTTTGTCAGTTTTAATTTTTTTAAAATATGTATTTTTCTTAAGTTTTAGTTATTTTAATAATTTATCTTGAAAATGAGAAATGTTGGCAATGAGCTGATTTAAAAAGATTTTTAATATTTGATTTCAGTTCATGCTTATTTTATTTCAACTGATAAAAAAATGTTTTGAACAGTCAAACTGTTATGGCTAAAAATGAAATCCGTTTTTATGCATGCTTTGGAAACATTATTATCTTTATTCCATTTAGTGGCACAGAAATGACACATCTGGGCCTCAATGAAACACAAGCAGATTAAATGTCTGCAAATTGCCTGAAAAATTATTTTTTTCAGAAAGGGTTACTTCTCCTTCTGCCGTCTGTTCATGTATCTTGTTTGCATGCAGGTGTGATCAGTCCGGAGCGCATATAAAGCAGGGGTGACCCAGCAAACACTGGAAAACTGCAATCTGTCATCAGGACCGCCAGCACTCGCGTTTGTGTTTCTGTCGATTTCTGCCACTCGTGCGGGAACACACTCCTCCTGGTGCACGGGTAACACAGCTTGCATCAGATGTGATGAAATGAATGGAAATGGTTTAGTATTCAAAGGAGCGGCAAGTTATCTTGAGGAAACAAAACAGAAAAATAACTAATGCATCTGATCGATATTGAAAATCCATCACCCTAACAATGTCAGATAAAAAATTACAATAAAGGATTTTCACCGATTCTTGAGCACTGTAACACAACTGTGAAAAAGAGAAAGTTCATGTAGCGAAGAGTTCAGGAGTATTTATGTTGTTATGTAATCTCATGCTTCTATTTGTCATAAAACTTCATGTGTCAGACCCAAAATTAATGTGTCAAATATTAATTATAAAAATCAACAGATGGTTTCAAACTGAAAACTGATTGAAAAGAAAGACATTCGTATTCAGAACATTCTGGTGATCATTTCTGATTAATTTAAATTCTGATTTTAATTTAAATTTAAATTTAAATTCCCCCCAAAACTAATGGCAGATGATCGTAGGCCATGTTTTGAACTAGTCTCAAGAATCAGTGGATTTTTAGGGCGATCTGCCCTATAGGGAGTAAATTAAGATCGGTCTGATGTGACATCACAATAATGGTGCATTGTGGTCTATGGATCTATTGCTCTCTCGGTCAAAATGAAGGGGTCGAGGGTCTCTCCTAATGGTCGAAGTTGAATGCACTTCACAATGGCGGTGGGGATTCCTCCGAGGGGAAAAGCTTAGGGAAGTTTGCGAGTGTATGTCTAAAAATAGAGTTAAACGCAGCCCCTATCAAGGGCTTTTCCCCCACACACATCGCAGTGCACTCTGGGATTGCATTCACTTGGTCTGTGAGAGATACAGTCCACTAGCCTGACTTCGTCATACTCATATTCTAGTCAGAATGTGAGTCTGATACTGCTCCAGGGCATTGATTATGAGGCGTGTCTTAACTCTGCACTCAATTGGATACTTACAACCAATCAGAGCAATGCAGTAAGTGACGTATGTTGAGCGGCATAGTTGTCAACAGAACTCAAATGCACGCACTCTGGAAAAAGTGAAAAAACAATAATGAGCGTTAACGATCTTTGCCGGTTTTGTAAAAATAATTTAAGGATTCACGGGGTACTTGCAAACACGAAAAGCATTTTTGAAAGAAATACGTTTGATGATGTGATGATGTGATTGGATGGATCATCTGTCCATCATCGTATAAAGCCCGCCCTGGCAATTTGATTGGCCCGACGATTTCTGAACCGATCATAATTACTCCTCAATGGATCGAGTCCAGACCGAACTTCCCGACCAAAAAATGTTGTGGGCGGAGTTCGGGCTGGCATCCAGGCTAGCAGTCCACGTGATCCTGAAGAATTTTACTCGCCTTTGGAATTAGGCTATATTTGTCCAGAAAAATGCTATTTTTCTGGCTTCGGGAAAAGTTTAGGAGTTTAAACTTGGAGTTTGTGTATTCTTCCTGTCTAATGGTCAATATTACAGATTGTACGATTGTTATATATTGTATAATCTGATCTACACTACCATTATAAGTTTGGGGGTGGTTTAAAAAAAAAGAAATTAATACTTTTATTCAGCAAGGATGGATTAAATTGATCAGACATGTCAGTAAAGCCATTTATAATGTTACAAAAGATTTCCATTTCAAATAAAAAAATGTTCTTTTTTTAATTTTTTTTAATTGATCGGTTTCCACAAAAATATTAAGCAGCAAATCATCATATTATAGTGATTTCTGAAGGATCATGTGACACTGAAGACTGGAGTAATGATGCTGAAAATTCAGCTTAGATCACAGGAATAAATTACAGTTTAAAATATATTCACATAGAACACAGTTATTCGTTTTCACAGTTATACTGTTTTTACTGTATTTTTAATCAGCATTGGTGAGCAGAAGAGACTTCTTTCAAAAACATAAAAAAATCGATACACTGAACCCAAACTCTTGAACGGTGCATTCACAGTGTATCATGAATATGATGGCCAATTTATCCTGTTGCTCAAATGTTGGTAATCAATATGTGTTGTGCACCAATTTGTATCTCTGTCTGGAGATACACATAATTGATGAAAATCATAAGTGAATAAGTAAGAAAAAAGAGAATTTCAGAAATACGTTATGATCCAAGTATGTTTGTAGAAAAAATAGATCATAGAGAATAATCAAAGTGCATCATGAGGAAAGACCTCTGGAGAAACATGAGCACAAACAAACACAAATCATAATTAAAACATGTTTTTAACATTAAGTGCACACAAATTCCTTTTTAGAAATAATTCACCCTGTGTTTTTTTTTACTACAAATCTGCATGGTGTTATTTTCTATGTAAGTATCTTCAATTATGCTAACCATGACTGTCTCCAAACATACCAGATCATAAAAGCACCATAACAGAAGTTGAGCTCCACACGGGTGCTGCACTTTTTATTATAGGTGAACAATTCCCTTACACAAACTACGAGAGTTGTTCTAAAAATGAGAAACTCTTTTTCGTGACCCATTTTTTCCCACTAGCAACCCTGAGAGAAAATTGAGAGGCGATGCTCAACAACCCATGAAACCGAACAGACACAATGAGAGAAGAAAGAGTGGAATAAGAAGCCACAGAGCATGACGGCTCAGGAACAAACGCAGGAGGAGACGGGAACAGTCCTGCATTATTCAGCTCATATTTCCCTGGTCACTGCCAGTGACAACAGCAACTGTGTGTGTGTGTGTGTGTGTGTGCGCCACACTGAACAACTGCACACCAGCTTCACTTCCAGCATTTTATCATGCATTGCATAATGCATTCAAAATTATATTATATAATGCATCTGAAAGATATTTTTACTTTAAGAGTATAATGCATTAAAGGATCAGGTCACTGAAGAATGAAAACTGTCATTATTTACAGACTTATTCATGTAATCGTCTAGAAACAGTGGTGGAACTGACTTTTATTACTAATATTTTTGCTTCTGCCTGTCCATATTGTTATTCTTAACCGTGAATGACTTTCACAGACTTCAAAGTGGGAAAATTGAGCGTTTGTGTCACAGACTGATATCCGGAAAAGAGCCACAAGAAACACTTTAACATGCAGGACAACAAATGAAAGGATTTATCGCTTTTTGCAGCTAAAATGTAAAAAAAGAAAATATGTTTTTTTGTGCATATTTTAATTGTATTACTTTTCATAAATTGGTTTGACCAGCTGCTGTATTATGCCTTTATGATGAAATGTTATGAATCAGGTTCACAGAAAGAGTCGATTATTGCAGTATTGAAATGGTTTTACATTAAAACACTCTTTCAGTCTTTCTGCTTCAAAATTTCACATGTAATTCAATGTTTTACTTGCTGTGAATTTATTTGTACAGAATTTCTTTGTCAGTCTTAGTGGTTTCTGGGTAAAAACCCACATCACACCGTGGATCGCGCTCAGAACGAGTCTTGGTATCAATAAATGTCCTCTTTGGACATAGAAAGTGTAATTTAATAAACTCATTAAGTATGATCCATGCTCTTTCACATAATTGTGATGACAAACTAGGGAAACATAATTGATCAACCCTGAATGGAAATCACTGAGAATTAATATTCACAAATGTGTAATTAATATACAGTAACTGATATCAGCCGAGAGCTGAAGGAAATTGAATGACTGTACGCAGAAATACATTTACAGAACTGTATGAAAGGTAGCATAACAAAATCCCACCATTTATTTTGCTGTGCTAATTACTGGAAACACTTTTATCCTGCCGACAGACTCCATCAATTACATGCGTAATCACCCTCCCGTCACACACCTCTCATCTCACACAGCCATCATTAACACTGACGCTTTTATATCAAAAAAATCATTTAATGCTGTTTTTATGACTTTAAAGTTTAAAATCAAGCCTTTTGTTTTCTTAATTCATGTTCCTTGTCTTATTGTGAACAATTAATCAGTGCACGCTATTGCCACAGAATAATAATTCTTATAATAATACTGTTTTAATAATAAAATATAATAACTTTCTTGATGTTACAAATTCCTTATATTTCCATTTGAAATTAAAGTAGTTTACAGCTAGGCTACTTCAAAATATCATATTTAATTCAAAATTACTTGCTGTTTCTTTGTTATTATTTGCAAAATTTATTAGCAATTCCTGAGTGAAAACTCTTTCAAAGTAAATCCAACACCATTTTTTTCAGAATACACTGTATTTTTCACTCATTCAGCCCTATTCGGACGAGACTCATGTTTCCCAGGCGCACTTTTGATTGTAATCCTGTCCGAATCTGAAATGTTGTCTGTGTTTTTCTCACACAACCTCAGTAAAAACTCCGGGAAAATAACCTACTGTTTTGTTTTTCAGCAATCCCTTCTGAATTTTAATGCATGATTGCCGATATTGTATTATACTAATGCTACTCCTCATGTGTCTTTTGACCTGAGCTACCGTTTGCACAACAATGTTTGCACAAATCACACACTCCCACTCCCAGTAATAAACTCGTCAGTCCATTCCGAAACGGTACATGAAACCAAAGATGTTGGGTGATAAGAATTGTAACTAAACATTGTTTAGAAAACTAGTCCCATCCGAATGGGGCTTAAAGGGATAGTTCACCCCAAAATGAAAATTCTGTCAGTAATTACTCTCCCTCATGTTGTTCCAACCCCCGTAAGGCTTTCGTTCATCTTTTGGAACACAAATATATTATGATATTAAGATATTTTTGATTAAATCTGAGAGCTGGATCACTCCTCCATAGGCTTCTAAGGGATTGAAACTTGCCGTACAACACAGAAGCGCTGCGAGAAGGAGAAGGAAATTAATAATTGAATAAAGTTGTTATTTTTGTATTTTTTGTGCTCAAAAAGTATTCTCGTCGCTTGATAAACTTAAGATTGAGCCACTGTAGTCCCTTGGACTATTTTATCGATATCTTTAATAACGTTTCTGGGCCGCAAGTTTCAATCCCTTAGCAGCCAGTGATCCAGCTCTCAGATTTAATCAGAAATATCTTCATTTGTGTTCCGAAGATGAACAAAGGTCTTACGGGGTTGGAACAACATGAGGGAGAGTAATTACTGACAGAATTTTCATTTTGGGGTGAACTATCCCTTTACCCCTTTCACTAAGAAATGCATCAAATTGTGGAAGTGAAATGGTTAGCATTGCCATTTCAGGTTAATTTCAACAGGAAAGAGGAAGGTGTGCAGTAAGGAGAGAAACATAGAATCATGTATGCAAATGTAAATTGTGTTACTTTAAAGGTAACAAACTTCAGTGCTCAACGTGCTCATCGAATGATTGATCCGCATGCAGATTCCCTTCAAACTGCTGATGCACCATGACAGAAATTGACCTGAAAGAGAAAAAAAGGATAGAAGAGAGCAGTTACAGAGCCCTTCCTGGCAAAACTGTGAATGCAATATCATTTGAAATGCAACGACTAACAGAATTGACCTTGCAGAGCCGTCTTGGGCCGAGAGGTCCGCTGTATTGAGCTGTTGGATGGATCTGCAAGGCAGCGCTGATGAAGCTTCAGTCTGAGCTGAAACTGAAGTGCAGATGCAGGTCCAGACAGTCTCATAGGAGCTCATAAAGGCCTGCTTAAGTGCCTTGAATCGTGCAGCATTGTTCAGTGTGTTGATGTAATTTCCACTGAAACAGGAAGACAGGGCGGGACATATCGAACAGCTCCTCCCCTTTTTTAAAATAGCCAATAGCATCACAGCTCGACCAGAGCCGTTGAGCTCAGTAAAGCCGCAGTTTCCTCCTAATCTCCTCTATATCACTTTAAAATACAGCATTCTGTGCAGAATTCAAGTGGATTCGATACGTTTTGTGGTGTGTGCCGAAACGCACATGATTCGCTCTGTGCAGTCGTGTCTCTGGACTGGCAGGTTCTAGTGAAACCAGACTTCATTCGCCCCAATGGAAAGCATATTTACACTGTCTGAATCGTTGCCTATCCCCTATATAGGGCATAATGTGCCATTCATCATGTAGAAAATAGTAAATGTGTGTACAAGTGACTGATTTCAGCGTCTATTTATAATGTAGGGGGCGGAGCTTCAGATTCTCAAAGCATTTGATTGGACAGAAAATCTGATGAGAAGCTGAAGTGCAGAGTGATGTCATCAAAATCACTGATCCATATTGGCAGAAGTGAAAGACTTAGTTTTGAACGCTTATATCTTCTAAATGCGAATCCTGTCATTGATTTAGAGCACACTAGCTTATAGATAAGGATAACATATTTATACTAAAAGCCAAAAAACACTTACATTTTGATTTCATGGGGATTTTAAAGGTGAAGTGTGCAATTTTTTATGTTGCAGATTCAAATGAATGTTGATGTTAAAGTACACTCTCATTGCCCAGATTGATATGCAGACACTGTATAACCAATCATAGAAAAAGTGTAACGCTGTGACACTTTCAAAATATTGATCTGTTACTTTGATTATGCAATACTGATTCAACCAATGATGTGAATTTGGGGCGGGACTACTTGCTTGTCTGGCCAATGACAGGATGTTTATGGGAACCTGTTAGAAAACGATCATTATTTTTGCAATTCAGTTTGGTGATGCAGAAATTGCAGTGAAGCAACCAAAAGTCATACATTTTCAGTGAGAGCTAGTGATGAGTAACAGCAATAACTAGTAATGCGATGTGGACATGTCTAGGATGTACTAAAGTAATATATGTGATTGTATATCTGGGATTTGTGGATCTAATACTTTATAAAACCTAATGGAGGTCACCAAAGTACACACTATTCATGCCAAAACCTATGAATCATGTGCAGTATTTTGAGGATGTAAGTGGCACTTAAAGCAGGTTGAAGATTAATAACATGTTTTAAAAGCTAATGTGAGCTGGTGGAAATGCAAGGAATGAAAAAAAAAGACACTTGGAGCATTTGTGCACTCGTTTTAAATGTATAAATCGCACAGATCTTTTACCAGTATTTGAAAATATTTAACAATGAGAGATGTTAAAATTAACAATGATCAGCACTACCGTAATGAATAGTGCAAATAACTGTAATCAAAACTTGTACAGAAACACCTGAGGAAAACGAAAAGAACGAGTCTTTCATAAATGTCCATAAAAATTAGAAAAGAGAAAGAGAGAGAAAATAGAAACAATTAATGACATGAATTACGCACATTCATCATGTAAAGACTTATTCCACCATTACTGTGTCTGACGGCGTTGCTTTGGGGACGAAAACCCCTGGAGAAAAACTTCACATTCACCATCGATGCTTTGAGCCGACTGTGGTCGATAGGGCTGGGCTATAGTGCTAAAATCACCGGAAATTTCACTTTTTTTTTTTTGTGGGTTAAAATATGCAGGACTGATTTAATCAAGATACACTGTGTTAAACTGATGTTATTGAAAGATGAATCATTTTCATTTACACACACCAATCTAACAAAGATTTCTACTAAAACAATATAGAAAAGCATAAAAAGGGGACTTTCAAAAAATTTCTGAGTGATAATGCAATGAATCTTTGTTTTCAGTGTCTTGATTCTATTAACTGAAATGGAACTGAATTTGAAGTGATTCATGGGAATAAATCAAAACTAAATGCTCGAAAACTAGTTTCGAAACTAGTGTGACGACACAATCTTCTTTAGGAAACAAATTAAGCGCATTAATTGTGGAGTTCGCAATCTCCAGGAAAAATCATTGCAAAAATATAGTGAATATTCAATATTCCACATATACTGTATAATCGCCCAGCCCTAGTGGCCATACGGTGTCAGTGCAAGTGTGTGTTTTTCCACTCTCGTGATGCTGGTCTTTGAAACATGGCATGTTGTGCACAACACCGAGGCTCACGACGCAGTCAAAGCATTAAACAATACGAGTGTAAAGAATATGAGCACTAGAATCACATAAAACAATCCTGCCCTGCAAATGACATCATTCCTGTTTAAACAAAAGGATTTTGTACTATACAGTTTGCAAAGGAACCTTTGTAAATACCCCTGTCTTTGCTTTGCCTTGAAAACAGTAAAAAAAATAATGCCACAAAATTGGACCCAAAATCAAAATATCACGGATGGGGAGAGAAAATGAAATAAAAAAGACCGCAAACGCTTTGGCAGAAGAGGTGGGAAAGGAATACACAATGAAAGGATGAAAGAAAAGATAAATTACAGGTGAGACGTGAAGAAAAGTGGTTTTCTCGTTCGCTCAGCATGGCCCACCATCATACGGTGCTCCTCCCACAGATTCGGGGCTGCAAGTTATTCGTTTTTTTCCTCACAGAGGAAAGAAGCAAAGAAAAAAGGTGCTCTTCTCATGAAAGTCACGTTTCACTGATTGTCCACGGAAAATTGCGCTGGCTTCTGCCCACCGAGGAGAGCAGGAAGTCTCGGCTCAGAGATATACAATCACAGCGTGTGTGTTATATATATATATATATATATATATATATATATATAAAGAGATCCTTTACAGGAAAGGAGCTGAGAATCCAAGTCAAGACCGTGAGGTTGCGGCCCTGCCTTTGAATCCATGTTTCATGTGTGTGTTTGTGTGTGTCATGGTGGATATTACTCCAGGGTCGCCTGTCCTCCGGCTGGTCTGGTGCTGTGCTCCTGCAGGCAGGGTTTGCGTATGACGGGGAGCGGGTGAGCCTCCGTGTTAAACACCCAGTCCTCAAGAGACAGCAGGTCGTCGTCCGAGAACAGCAGGTACAGGTATCTGTGATCGCATATGGACGGGGTTAACGAAACTCATGTTTTATTAACATAAAAATACAGACATTCTTTAAAGTGCCCCTATTATGCTTTCTTGGATGCATGACCCTCTTTAAATGTAGTGTGTAATATACTTTAGCTGTTTGTGAATGTAAAAGGTCTGCAAAGTTTCAAAGAACAAAGTGCACTCTAAGGGCCGTTACAGCACGATCAATTGAGTTATTGTCTCCCAAAAGAACAAAAGAACTGTAGTTGCAGCTGAGACTGGAAGAGTTTGGTTCGTGTTTTCTGCATTGTGAAAGCAAAGGATGAGATTGATAAAGTAAGACCGCTGTGTATCAAGAGCTGAAACTCAGATATGCTAATGGACGTGTGGTTTCAGACATGCACTGTATGTGGTTGACCAATCACAGCAGACTGGGCCATCAGACCAATCACAGCAGAGCAGGCTCTCGGAAAGGAGGGGTTTAGAGAGACAGAATCCTTGATCGATCATTTTAGACACTTTGAGAAAAGAGGTGATGCTGAAATCTATATTCTGATAAAATTAAATAGTTTTTTGACCTTGGATGCTTGTAAACCTTTTTTATTAGACTAAAACAAAGTTATGATCCTTTAAAGTATCATAATAGGGGCACTTGAACACTACCATTATGTTTGGTATGCTTCTATGAATCACAAAAGGACATTTGACACTGTTTTCTATACAACTAAAGTCAGCGTGGGCGGATGTTGTCAAGCTCCAAAAATGTATATAAAAAGCATAAAAGTTTAACCCTGTAAAGCCTTACTGAATCGCTCAATCAGTGTTTCATACGTTAGTAAAACAGCTTGTGAACACGTCACTTAAAGCTCCACTAGGTAGGATTTCCGTTTTGGTCAAACAACGACCCCTAGAGTCGCTGTGGACTACTTGTATTTAACGTTACTGTCGTAAATACCACTCACGCAGAGCAGTCTCTTCACTCACGGCCTGATCCCCTCCACCCTGTATACCGGTCCCTGTTCAGTTGGGTGGAAGTTGTAACGAGTGGAAATAAGGTGTGTCCCCTTTAAGAGCTGCGTGCGCCCTGTTAATAACTGTCGGCAGTCTGTATTGTATGTGCGCCTCACACCACGTAAGCGAGTTGTTTCTGTTTGATGCTATCGAGTGCTATCGATGTCTATCGAGTAATGCTGTGGACGGTAGAACGTGTGACAGACAGTTACACGAGTTCGATTGGGGAATAAACACAACGCGGTACAAATCATCGGACATCGAACAAGCACAGCTAGCCTCCGAAGATGTTTACTGAGGTAACTTGAGGCAAGTTGACTTGTTCATCAACAAGAACGCCAGTTGCTTTTTAGCTCACATCAACGAGTGAAAGCTTGTCCGAGTGATATACAATATATATAAGCAATATAAGTCCAACAGCATGTGAGGACGTGTTGGGGGAAGAGAGGTAGCCTATGCCGTAAAGCAGTCGAATTTTGTAGTTCTTTTTGTGCTCGGGTTACTACCCGAACCATGAAGTTTAAAAGTACGATTAAAAACGCTACAGACCCCGTTAGGCTATGGCAGACGTGTCATTCAACCTATTGTGAGTCGATGTACCATCACAAGAGACTTGGAAATATATTATGAAGGTTGAAAAGTTACCTAGTGTTACTTTAACGTTACATTTAACCCAGAAAGGTTATTATGTTCATATTTAGTCGATAAATAGTTATTATAATTAGTAGTTAGTTACAAAAATCCCTACAGATGAGTATTTTTACTGTTAATTATTTAGGAGAGTTTTTTTCTCCTTAACCCCTTAAAATCCGCTATCCCGGTACCGGGATAAAAAATCTTTGTTATGATTTTCGTACGTTGTTTTATTGGTCTTCCATATAAGGTATCAAGTAATTCTTGGTATCATTTGAAAGCTTAGAATCTATACTTTACACAGAATACCATCACTTTCGGTTTTATGATACATAGCAAATGGAATATTAGCTTAAATAGGCATTGGTCCCAGGCAAATATTTCCGCTTTATGATTGCGAAGAAATCTTTCTACAAATATTTATTTTTTATTTATTTCACAAATAAGTCAAACCATACATTACAATAAAGCTCTCATTCTAAGGAATCTGTCGATGTATGTTATTACATTGTGAGACAATCATAGATCGAAATATCTTCAAAACAATCACACAGTGAAATACATTCAAAAAGAGGTGACAGATAAAAGTATCACATTCCTGCTCCGATGTCGGCTTCAGTGAGCCGCAAACAGCCACATAATCTACATCACCGTTTAGCTTAGGATGTTATCTTTCAAATGAGACCATTTTCACGTTTCTGTGAGCTTTTGTTGGTGAGAAAATCCTTTTCGAACGAACTGAAAGCAGATGCGCAATGAGCGCGTGAGCGACGCACTTCACCAGATCTCCAAGTAATGTGTTTACTGTGATCCTGTGCTTACTCTAGCTATTGCTAAAGGCTTTTATTATGGTATAGAGATCTTTATAGGAACTCAGCACGCGTCACGTCTGACGCGGCCAGTCAACAGACCGGAGTGTCGGACGCGCTCGCGGTCACTTCCGGGTCAAGCCTTACGGTCTGTTTACAGGAATATCTGCGATGCGCGTGTTTATATATTATACTTTTGAACTGTTTTGATAATTATAAATGCATCTAGAAATATAAAAGCATCAATTACATTTATAAACGCGAGCTTTGAGGTGCAACTGTTCGAGCTAAATGGACGTTTGGACGTTTGGAGTGCGCATTCTGAGGACTATTGTTTGGGTAAGTTACAGAATCCTTTGAGTTTTCAGCAATGTATATTCATTTTTTGATAAAGTTATTGTTAGTTTGAAATGTGAAAGCACAGCAACCAATCTGATAAGCTATTATTTGAAAATAAATGTCTAATGTTTCTGCTATTACGCAATAGCGTCTATTATTGCCCAATACTTAGTTTCACTTTGCATAAGTGTAATCAAATGACAATTTCAGTAAATCTACATTTTGATATTGTGAAAGTGATATTATTACAATGCAGAAACTATGTATAAACAGTGATTTCTTTGTTTCAGGTTCTATTGAAGATGTGTGGCACTGTTGGCACAGAGTTGGCACAGCTGGCATCAGATCTCCAGGCTGGCCGGTGATGTTGAGGTGATACACAACACAGATGACAAAACTGATGCCCATATAATGAATGAAATACATCTGGAGGATTATGATGCTTTTATAGATGCTAATAGACCACAGATTTTAGTGAAATCATTTGTCAAATGATAAGACTTGCATCATCTGAAAGAATAAAATGATCAAAATCATAAAAGCGCCTATTTTTTTCTTTTTGTTTACTATAGCACAGACAACATATACTATAATATTTATCACATTCAGCAGTGTTTTATACAATTTTAAAGGGTTTTCTTTAAAATTACACTGGAATATTGCATATGTACCAATTGGTTTGGCTATAAGCAGAGTTTAGATTTGGGTAGGTAGAAATTACATAAAAAAAAGGTAATGTTCCTCCCTTCAGATTTGCTTGAATATCTTTTTCATTTTTTATTATAGAGAAATAATTCTTTTTTTCAGTGTTTGTTGCCATATAGAGGAAATAGCCATACTTGTCTGCATATCCCTATGCCCTACATGGCCTGAGTTAAACACTTTCAAAAATTAATTTAAAATAAAAAAATCAAAAAGCGCCTTTTTTTTTTTTGTGTTCATTAAAGCTCAGACAACATATGCTTAAATGTTTATCAATTTTAGCACTGTTTTATGAAACTGCAAAGGGTTTCCTGTAAAATGACACAAAAATTGTGAGTTTAGCCCAAAGTATGTGGGAACAATATGCTTTTTAATTTGGGTTGGCTAAATCCAGGCGGAAATCCCCAAAAATGGCTTGGATCTTAAGAGGTTAAAGAAAAACAGACACGTAGGCTTACATGACATTTTTACATATAAATCAACAATAGATCAAACGGAGTAATCCCATATACCGTGATATTTTCGAAGAGTTATCATACTGTCGATAGTACTGTAGTTTAAGGATTTGACATGGTAAGAATATTCAAACCGGACAGCACAAAAGCTCGTAAAATTACCACCAATTTATCATATCAGCAGAGAAACGATATTGATCATCTTAAGTCTTTTTATATCATCTTGCGTTGATCATTGTTCAAACTGAAGTTCTGCATGAACGGCATTTAGCCACATATACAATTCATTATTAAAGCTACAGATGAGATGTGATCAGAGCATGAGGGCGATCATGAACTTACTTGAGAGTCTCGGACAGGAAGAAGCTTTGCTGCATGTTGTCGTGACTGACGGTAGAGGCGTACACATCTCTGATTCCTGAGAAACCCGCGTCTACGCGACAGTGCTTCTCTAACGCCTGTGAAGACAAACCGCTGGAGCGTAAGGATTTATTCACAATGTTTATAATTACACTGTGCCAAGAAACAATACAGATCATGTGACACTTCCTTGCACAGTATCAGTAACCTTATATTAGCAGTTCACAACAGTAGGAAAAAAGTTATTGTAAATAATAAAATGCAAATAACTATATAATCATGCATTGTTAGGATAATAGAATGTAAATAGACTGTTAAATTGGAGTAGAGAAATTATTAATAAATTTATATTGTTAAAAAGATTTACTTTTTGTGTATGAAGCAACATTGCATTCACACTTTTATTCAGAAAGGATGAAATATTTGATCATAAGGGACAGTAAAGACATTATAATGATACAGAAGATTTCTATTTCAAATCAAAGTTAAACTATTCATCAACAAATCCTGAAAAAATTAAAATGAAATGTTTCAACATTGATAATAATAAGAAATGTTTCTTAAGCAGCAAATCATCATATTATACTGATTTCTGAAGGATCTTGTAAAACTGAAGACTGGAGTAATGATACTGAAAATTCAGCTTTGATCACAGGAATAAATAAAAAGAGATTTGTGAGTACATCCTTAAAAACAACAGAATGCTATTTCCATAAAAAGTGGTGAAGATTTACCGCTAAATTTGAGCTCTGAATATAAAAAGAGCTGACAAAGCAAATGAATGATCTATTAACCTCAAACAAAGGTAGACATCTAGACTATAATTAGGATTGTCTCATGAGTTGGTTTGAAGATGTATTTGACAAATGCATTTGCGTTCCCCTCCACCTCCTGCACACAGTAATTAACATGTCAGTCTGTTAGAGGAGTGCAGCGCTTTAACATGAGCTATATTTAATATAACAGCCATAGCCAACCATTCATTTACCAACGCTAATGCGAATAAGTGCCATGTAAGACCTTAAGATCCTCAACCTCTCGCTGCATAATCAAATCTAAAAGTCTAAATCTAAATATAATCAAAAAGCCAACCATCCATCTATCTATCCATCCATCTATCCATCCATCCATCCATCCATCCATCCATCCATCATATATCCATCCATCTATCCATCCATCCATCCATCCATCCATCCATCCATCCATCCATCCATCCATCCATCCATCCATCCATCCATCCATCCATCATATTGTAACTATTCAGTGTGTTTGAGTTCTGTTTTCCTTGTATCTTGGTTTCCCCTGTCTTTGTGGTTTTTGGTTTAGTCCTGTTAAGTTTTCCCGCTCCTCGTTTGTGTTCAGTTTTATCACCTGTGTTCAGTTCATTATCCAATCATTCCATGTGTATTTAAGCCCTGTGTTTTCTCCCAGTGTTTGTCGATCGTCGTCTTTGAATGGTTGTGTGTTTCCTGATTTCCTGGAGTTCTGTTCTTGTTTGAGTTTGGAAGTTTTCATTTTTGTTATTAAAAACTATGGTCTTTGAAATTCCGTGTCCTCGTCTTCGGTCACCTGCACACCAACCCTGACAGAACGATCGACCAAGTAAAGAGTCAGCATGGGAATTTTCCTCACCCCGGTTGACCCAGCTCACTCTCCATTTCCCCCAGCCGATCGCCTGGTCCATTGTTTCCAGGATGGCTGCCAGATTGAGGAATATGTGGCTAAATTCCTCGAAATTTCTCACCTCGTGGACTGGGCAGATGGTGTTTTAAAAACTGTATTCTGGTGTGGACTGGATGAATCCTTATACCAACAGGCTCCAGCGGCGGCTATCCCAGGCTCGTTTGCCCAGTACCTGGACCATGTGCTGTGGTTGAGTGGCTCAACCTTCACCGTAGGTGAGGTTGATGACATCGCCACTCAATCACAATCTCCAGCCATCTCCACCACTCCAAACACAGAGCCCGTTGACCCAGAGCCCGTTGACCCAGAGCCCGAGCCCGTTGACCCAGAGCCAGAGCCCGTTGACCCAGAGCCAGAGCCCGTTGACCCAGAGCCAGAGCCCGTTGACCCAGAGCCAGAGCCCGTTGACCCAGAGCCAGAGCCCGTTGACCCAGAGCCAGAGCCCGTTGACCCAGAGCCAGAGCCCGTTGACCCAGAGCCAGAGCCCGTTGACCCAGAGCCAGAGCCCGTTGACCCAGAGCCAGAGCCCGTTGACCCAGAGCCAGAGCCCGTTGACCCAGAGCCAGAGACCGTCCAGCCAGAGACCGTCCAGCCAGAGACCGTCCAGCCAGAGACCGTCCAGCCAGAGACCTCTTCCCCGCTGGTCCCGTCCAGCCCTGCCGAGCCCTCACCGCTGGTCCCGTCCAGCCCTGCCGAGCCCTCACCGCTGGTCCACGTCTGTCACGTCACGTCTGCCCAGCCTGTCCCAGAGCCTGTCCCTTTTCCAGTCACTCTCCCCATTAATTTTTTGGGGGGGGGGCCATAGGCCCTCGCCGTGGGCGCCGAAGGACCCACGGCCACCTGAAGGGGTCTCACCGCCGTGGCCACCCGAAGGGGTCTCACCGCCATGGCCGCCCGAAGGGGTCTCACCGCCATGGCCGCCCGAAGGGGTCTCACCGCCGTGGCCACCCGAAGGGGTCTCACCGCCATGGCCACCCGAAGGGGTCTCACCGCCATGGCCACCCGAAGGGGTCTCACCGCCATGGCCACCCGAAGGGGTCTCACCGCCATGGTCACGCCCACAGCCTGCTCCGCCCTGGCCACGCCCACAGTCTGCTCTGCCCTGGCTACGCCCACAGTCTGCTCTGCCCTGGCCACGTCCACAGTCTGCTCCGCCGTGGCCACGCCCACAGCCTGCTCCGCCCTGGCCACGCCCACAGCCTGCTCCGCCCTGGCCACGCCCACAGCCTGCACCGTCGTGGCCACGCCCACAGCCTGCACCGTCGTGGCCACGCCCACAGCCTGCTCTGCCCTGGCCACGCCCACAGCCTGCTCCACCCTGGCCACGCCCACAGCCTGCTCCGCCCTGGAGGCTTCCCGGACCTGCACCATGCCCTCGTCAGCCTCCAGGGCGCCCACCCTCCCACCCCTTTGGGTGTTATACGGCGCGAAGTCGCGCCTTTGGGGAGGGGGGAGGTACTGTAACTATTCAGTGTGTTTGAGTTCTGTTTTCCTTGTATCTTGGTTTCCCCTGTCTTTGTGGTTTTTGGTTTAGTCCTGTTAAGTTTTCCCGCTCCTCGTTTGTGTTCAGTTTTATCACCTGTGTTCAGTTCATTATCCAATCATTCCATGTGTATTTAAGCCCTGTGTTTTCTCCCAGTGTTTGTCGATCGTCGTCTTTGAATGGTTGTGTGTTTCCTGATTTCCTGGAGTTCTGTTCTTGTTTGAGTTTGGAAGTTTTCATTTTTGTTATTAAAAACTATGGTCTTTGAAATTCCGTGTCCTCGTCTTCGGTCACCTGCACACCAACCCTGACACATATATCCATCCATTTATCCATCTATCATCCATCCATCCATCCATCCATCCATCCATCCACATCCATCCATCCATCCATCCATCCATCCATATATCCATCCATTTATCCATCCATTTATCTATCTATCATCCATCCATCCATCCTTCCATCCATCCATCCATCTATCTATCCATCTATCCATCCATATATCCATCTATCATCTATCCATCTATCCATCCATCCATCCATATATCATAAATCCATCCATCCATCCATCCATCCATCCATCCATCCATCCATCCATCCATCCATCCATCTATCATCCATCCATCTGTCTATCTATCATCTATCCATCCATCCATCCATTCATCCATCCATATATCCATCTATTTACCCATATATCCATCTATCATCCATCCATCCATCATCTATCATCTATCCATCCATATATCCATCCATCCACATATCCATCCATATATCCATCTATCCATCCATATATCGATCTATCATCTCTCCATCCATATATCCATCCATCCATATATCCATCCATATATCCATCTATCATCTATCCATCCATCCATCCATCCATCTATCCATCCATATATCCATCTATCATCTATCCATCTATCATCCATCCATCCATCCATATATCATCTATCCATCCATCCATCCATCCATCCATCCATCCATATATCATCCATCCATCCATCCATCCATCCATCCATCCATCCATCCATCCATCCATCCATATATCATCTATCCATCAATCCATCCATCCATCCATCCATCCATCCATCCATCCATCCATCCATCCATATATCGATCTATCATCTCTCCATCCATATATCCATCCATCCATATATCCATCTATCCATCCATATATCCATCTATCATCTATCCATCCATCCATCCATTCATCCATATATCCATCTATCATCTATCCATCTATCATCCATCCATCCATATATCATCTATCCATCCATATATCATCTATCCATCCATCCATTCCATCCATCCATCCATCCATCCATCCATCCATCCATCCATCCATCCATCCATCCATCCATCCATATATCCATCTATCATCCATCCATCATCTATCAGTCTATGAATCCATGAGTCCATCCATCCATCCATGTATATATGTATGTATTATTGAATCTATCGCTCTATAAATCCATGAATCCATCCATCAATCTATATATGTATGTATTATTGAATCTATAAATCCATGAATCCATCCAACCATCGAAGTAACGCTAAAAATATGCTATGTTCTGTACCCACATTTGTAATATCGGGGTAATACTTTCAGCTGTTGAAAACACATATTTTTTTTACCAATAGCCTATATATTCCTAAATATTCCCATAACATTTTGAAAACGTGTTTGTTTGATTTGACAGATGTTCCACACACCTCCACCGCCTCCCAGCCCCACTCCCTGTACTTGGGGTCATGGGTCAAACGCCACATGTACATGTAGCTCTCGATGACCTCTGGCCTCAGGATGTAGTAGCGGTCACTCAGTCGGGTGGCGGTGGCCTCCGCTCCTCCATCAAAGCGGAAAGCCTCCGGACCAAGTTTGGTGGCTGTTGACAGAAAAACTTTTAAATACTGACTACTGTTCCTGGTCTTATTGTGAAAGATTAATCAACGCACATTATTCTTAAAGGAAATAATGAATTCATAATAATTCATTGCAATGTTAAAATATCTGAAACTCCAATAACCTGATTCTGTTCTGATACACTATAACAATCCAATCACAATACGATTTGATTTACACTGTCACACTACAATAAAACGGGTTGTGAAACATATTTCACATTGCCAAAACAATAACAGTATTTTAGTTTGCGTTTGCTTTCTATTTAAGGTGGTTTTCATGTGTGTCTCTACATTCACATTGACAACATTTCAATCGCTGGACGGCAAGTCACTACGGCTGGTTGACTTTATGCCACTG
The DNA here is from genome assembly GCA_036326025.1 of Chrosomus eos. Lineage (NCBI taxonomy): Eukaryota > Metazoa > Chordata > Actinopteri > Cypriniformes > Leuciscidae > Chrosomus > Chrosomus eos. The sequence continues at coordinate 4,575,875 of CM070831.1, read as the reverse complement.
ATCTGTACATTTTTTAAAATCACATTCATAGAATTAATTTTTGAAGCCAAGTAAGAAGAAATAAACAGTTATATTGTGATATTCACATGCTACAAATTTCTTCCACACAAGATTAACCTATGCTACATTAACGTGCACAGAATAGATAACAAACTGCTTGGTAAATGTTGAGAACTTCAGATTAACATCAAATAAGATTAATAAAAGCTGTAGACGTAATGTTCATTGTAAGTTCATGTTAACTAATGTAATTAAGTTATGTTAACAAATGAAGGCTTATTGTAAAGTGTTGCAGAGAAAACAGAAAGCATGTCTATTGTTCTCACTAAAAGTGTGTTATATGCACTAAAACAGAGATGTCCCTCACACTGATTCCTCAGATGGAGTAAGTACTAGCAGATGCGATGAGCTTTGTGTTTTTACAGCATGGAGAAACCCGAGGTTGTAAACACAGTGTGTGTGTGTGTGTGTGTGTGTGGTTTGTGCAGACTATGATCACCAGCCGGTCTGTGACGACGTCTTTATGAAAACACAATGCAGAACATAACGTAACAAACCCAAATGTATCCCATTATACCCTTAAATCTAAAATTACAAGCAGCTCCAGTCTGAGAGAACACGCTCTTCTGAATAAACATTTTCATTTGCATACTGATTACGGTTTGTTTTGTCTCAATTCCTCGTCTCTTTAGCAATATTACACCACTTCAGTATAGAAATATTTGCCACGCCATGCGTTTGTATTTAAGTGTAGTATGGCAGTGATTATAGTGAATGACACTGTTACGGTGATGCGGCTTCTCCCATGGGATAGCATTTATCGTCAACATTAATATGACACTTCTCGATATATGGCACGGCGTTTCTCCAAACCGGTTTAATATAACAGCTTCTTTGAGCTTCACAGCACACTGGGGGATATTATGATGAAGAGAATATGTTAATAAAAGTAAAACATAAGAGAATTTCCTGTATTGATTGTCAGGCCTTGTAATTTATGGCTATTTTTTTTGGTGTCTCAGTTCTGCTGCTTGTGTTGTTTGCGTTTTTTGTTATTATTTGTATTATTTTGTATTATTGTATTGACTCTTATTTTCATTAAATCTCATTCCTCCTTTTCCCCATGTTACCGGCGCATCTTTTATTTTTTCTCATTAGATTTACATTTTAATACGGTCATTTTGTTTTACTGTAGTACAGTAATAAAATGATGAATTATTTAAAGGCAATAAAAGAAATACTACAATGATGTATAAATACTTCAAAATGAATGTTTTCACAATAATGATTTTGGGGAATGAGAAAATATGTGAAAATATCTTTGTCATTAAAATAATGAACACAATGCAAAGAAATCGTAATGTGTCTTTAAATGTTCATAACAGGTTTGGTGAGATTGATTGATATGTTGTTCAGTCGTGTTATATTATATAGAGAGATGTGAGGTCATAAACTGTGTGCAGAGACGAGATCAAACATGTTATTTCACTCCTGCTATATCTCTTGATGAGAGCGCTGTGAAGACCAGAATCATTTGTGCTACTTTTGATCTGAACCAGGTTGGACTTCATCTCATTTGTTTGCTTCTGATGTCTGAGAAAGCAACACAGTCTGAGGAAAGAGGTTGTGATTATCCCGGAGAGTAATGGCCTTCCTCTATCTGAGCGGCAACAGATTGGATTTTCAGTAACACAGACAAGCTGGAAGCATGAAGAGAAAGATAAGACAAAGGGATATTTCTGGGGAAGCTGCCTTTCAACGTTTCTCACAGATCAGAAGGAGCTTTTTCAGGAGTCAAATCCCTTACTAACTAAACTGCAACACATTCCAGCTTTATTTTAGAAGCGTTTACATACTAATTCATATTTTAAATCAGATTTTATTATATTTTTTAGCATGCATATTATTAGTTTTTTGGTAACACTTTACAACAAAAGTTTGATTTGTTTGAGTTGAAATTAGTTAACTACTTTAATATTAACTAATAATGAACTGCACTTCTACAGCATTTTTTTTTATATTAATTTCAACATTTACTAATACATTATTAACATCAAATGTTGTATTTGTTAACATTAGTTAATGCACTGTGAACTAACATGTGTTACCAGTTATATTTCTGTATAGCGTACATTTATTTTTATTTCAGTTTTAGTATAATTTTTGTGGAAGCTTTTTTCCACCACATAATAAAAAGTCGCAATTGCGAGTTATAAAGTCAGAATTGAGTGATATAAAGTTGCAATTGCGGGTTATAAAGTCAGAATTGAGTGATATAAAGTTGCAATTGCGAGTTATAAAGTCAGAATTGTGTGATATAAAGTTGCAATTGCGAGTTATAAAGTCAGAATTGTGTGATATAAAGTTGCAATTGCGAGTTATAAAGTCAGAATTGTGTGATATAAAGTTGCAATTGCGGGTTATAAAGTCAGAATTGTGTGATATAAAGTTGCAATTGCGAGTTATAAAGTCAGAATTGTGTGATATAAAGTTGCAATTGCGAGTTATAAAGTCAGAATTGAGTGATATAAAGTTGCAATTGCGAGTTATAAAGTCAGAATTGAGTGATATAAAGTTGCAATTGCGAGTTATAAAGTCAGAATTGTGTGCAGGGGCGTTTCTAGAAGGGGGGCACGGGGTGGCACTGGCCCCCCCTGGAATATGATTGGCCCCCCCCCCCCAATCACTGCTTGATTCGCAAAGCGTAATCACAGGTCCGCGTTTTTCAAACAGTAGGAGAGAGAGAGAGAGATACCTTGACACGTCATTGTTTATGGTATGTACACACTCAATTACAGTATATATTTTGAAATATCGCACCGAATATACATTTTTAATAGTTTACTTTATCTAACTGTTGTTTTAAAGACTAACGGCATTAAATATCTACAGTGGCGTAGGGCGAGGGCGTGAGGTGCTTGAAAATAGCTTTTGATGCGTTCGAATCCACCTTTTGCCGAACTCTCTCTTCTCCCTTTTCCCAACACAGATGTAAAATGTATAGCCGCGTTATATTTTGCCAACAAACTAAAATAAAAAACCGTGATATGGCTTTGTGCCTTTATAAAACAGCACAAGACTGTAATTAAGTAGCCTAGGCGTTCTGTTTGTGCTGCGTGATTTAAAGAAAAGTGCGCACTTTGCTCACGCGATCAGCATGATCTGGTGTTTTCTCCTAAATAAAAGCTCAAAGGTTTATTTCTTGCAAGTGAAGAAATTAGGACAAAAGTATTGTAATTTTCCTAGTGTAATGTAAAATATACTTTTGAACTATTCATTTCCATTTATACAGTGTAGCCTACATTTATAGGTGAAATGGATTTTACGTAATAGAATAATTATATAAATCATTATTACATTATTATAATAATTGTTTGGCATCCTAAAACACCAGTGATAATGTAATGTAGACTGAAACTCTATATCATAACTAAAAAGATGTTTGAGCCCTCTTTAATGTCCAGGTACAAGTCAATGCTTTTCCTTTGTTCAATGTCACAGTTTATGGGTTGAAGCTCTTAATGTTGAGCTCTCAAAGTGCACCAGTGTGATGCATTTAACCTTAAAATGTACAAAATTTTCTTGCAGGGGAGCATGCCCCCGAACCCCCCGGCACAGAGGTCCACCCAGCATAGTTTTACAAAATCCTATGGGAAAGAACAATAATTTAAAGGCTTTAAAGCCTAGATGACTATTGAATAGTCTTAGGTAAAGACTATTAAAGCCTAGGTGATGTTTTTTTTATTTATTTATAAGAACAAAACTGTGTGGTCCAATACATGTAACGCGTTTAATATTTTCTAAACAAGTATTTATTTCTAGTTGAATTTTCTAGCTGATTTCCCATGGGCCCCCCCTAACTGGTTCTTGGTCCCCCCCTGGCCCCCCCATTTATAAAATCCTAGAATCGCCCCTGATTGTGTGATATAAAGTTGCAATTGCGGGTTACAAAGTCAGAATTGTGTTATATAAAGTTGCAATTGCGGGTTATAAAGTCAGAATTGTGTGATATAAAGTTGCAATTGCGGGTTATAAAGTCAGAATTGTGTGATATAAAGTTGCAATTGCGAGTTATAAATTCAGAATTGAGTGATATAAAGTTGCAATTGCGGGTTATAAAGTCAGAATTGTGTGATATAAAGTTGCAATTGCGGGTTATAAAGTCAGAATTGAGTGATATAAAGTTGCAATTGCGAGTTATAAAGTCAGAATTGAGTGATATAAAGTTGCAATTGCGGGTTATAAATTCAGAATTGAGTGATATAAAGTTGCAATTGCGAGTTATAAAGTCAGAATTGTGTGATATAAAGTTGCAATTGCGAGTTATAAAGTCAGAATTGTGTGATATAAAGTTGCAATTGCGAGTTATAAAGTCAGAATTGAGTGATATAAAGTTGCAATTGCGGGTTACAAAGTCAGAATTGTGTGATATAAAGTTGCAATTGCGGGTTATAAAGTCAGAATTGTGTGATATAAAGTTGCAATTGCGGGTTATAAAGTCAGAATTGAGTGATATAAAGTTGCAATTGCGGGTTATAAATTCAGAATTGAGTGATATAAAGTTGCAATTGCGAGTTATAAAGTCAGAATTGTGTGATATAAAGTTGCAATTGCGAGTTATAAAGTCAGAATTGAGTGATATAAAGTTGCAATTGCGAGTTATAAAGTCAGAATTGTGTGATATAAAGTTGCAATTGCGGGTTACAAAGTCAGAATTGTGTGATATAAAGTTGCAATTGCGGGTTATAAAGTCAGAATTGTGTGATATAAAGTTGCAATTGCGGGTTATAAAGTCAGAATTGAGTGATATAAAGTTGCAATTGCGGGTTATAAATTCAGAATTGAGTGATATAAAGTTGCAATTGCGAGTTATAAAGTCAGAATTGTGTGATATAAAGTTGCAATTGCGGGTTATAAAGTCAGAATTGTGTGATATAAAGTTGCAATTGCGGGTTACAAAGTCAGAATTGAGTGATATAAAGTTGCAATTGCGAGTTATAAATTCAGAATTGAGTGATATAAAGTTGCAATTGCGAGTTATAAAGTCAGAATTGAGTGATATAAAGTTGCAATTGCGGGTTATAAAGTCAGAATTGAGTGATATAAAGTTGCAATTGCGAGTTATAAAGTCAGAATTGTGTGATATAAAGTTGCAATTGCGGGTTATAAAGTCAGAATTGTGTGATATAAAGTTGCAATTGCGAGTTATAAAGTCAGAATTGTGTGATATAAAGTTGCAATTGCGAGTTATAAAGTCAGAATTGAGTGATATAAAGTTGCAATTGCGAGTTATAAAGTCAGAATTGAGTGATATAAAGTTGCAATTGCGAGTTATAAAGTCAGAATTGAGTGATATAAAGTTGCAATTGCGTGTTATAAAGTCAGAATTGTGAGATAAGTCGCAATTACCTTTTAAAATGTTTTATTCTGAGGTGGAAACAACTTTCCATACATTTCAGTACTTATTGTATTTATTGTAGTTAGTTAGTTTTTCATCTTATATTTAGATATAATTATTTAGAACCATATTTCAGTTAACTTAAACTATCTTTAATAGATTTGGGTTTTCATTTAAGCACTAAAATCACTCAAATGAAAATAAAGATAAATAAAAATAAATAAAATTATGTACAAACATTTATAAACTGACAAACAGAAACAAAATTACCTAAACCTAAATATTAAAAACAAAATATTAAAAAAACCAATTCAAATTATTAATAAATATATACTATAATAGTATATTACTTTAAAGTTAATGTGCTTCATGTGACTATAATGGCTGCGTTTTAAAGAGTGGATTTAGGAGTGCTGCTGTTCAGTTCCTAGTACTACTTTAAATGATGAGTATTTTCATCTACTCCATCTAACACTGTTTCCTGAGACCATACAGATATAAAGCAGCCGTGTCTTTGAGGGACCGACCTGAGCGGCTGTAGGACTCGTGGCAGGTGTGAGTGATTTCAGCCGCCAGATCCAGGAAGTGCTGCTTCTGTCCCACCGGCCCGTCATCAGCACCGATGCCGATCATCCCGCCGGAGAAACAGGCCAGATGCCCCATCTTATGGTCCAGGATGCCCCCGCGCCACTCGGCCACGTACGTCAATCCACCCGGAGACTTCTGCACCAGGTTCGTCTCGATGGCCTGGACATGATAAATACAAAGCAGAGGCAACATTTCAACCACCAGCGCTTTTTTTGAGTTGTGGAGCGTGAGATTTTCCAAAACAATACATGCATGCTGAAGAGAACGCAGCTATTAATCGCAGTCGGACACGCTTCCTGTGAAAAAAAGATGGATGGACGTGTTTTGTGTACGAGTGGATGAAACATCCGTTAGATTTGTAAAGTGCTTTGAAATCAAGGCGACGCTGGATTTCAAAAAAGCTTAAATCCATGCACATAAAAAACTGGGACAGCGTGCATATATTGCCTTAGGTGCCAACATTTATGCATGAAATGTTTTATGTATAGTATAAGACAGTATGCAGCGTGGTGAATTGAAGTCAAGCCTCATTGAGATTCTATCGGGACTTTGACACTTGAAGGTGTATAAATCTGCCAAAGACTATATGGGAAAAGATCTCAGTGCTGTTTATTTCAGAGAGTCTGCTGGAATCTGTCTCTTCTCTCTGCGTTTTTATGTTTTCGCCTCTTAAGACAAGCACAAAACAGCACCAGCCATCATGGACGATCAATAGCGAATGACTCATCGTTTTGTTTTGTTCTGCTCTTTCTTTGCATCTTCCTTTCCAAGTCCCAAACAAAACTTCTTCAGAAGGTTCTCTTACGAGAGGTTATCTCGTATTGCGTAAGCTAGCTTACGCTACGGGAAAGATTCCATCTTTCTGAGAAATTGAAGCCAAAAAATTATCCTATAATTTTGTATTCATTGTCAACGCAGTTCAGCTGCAGCAGACCATGAGAGGGCTAGCTAGCCGCTCATTGGTTCGCTCACGGAGAACTGCTTAAGCCTATGAGGGAGCGCGGATGAACCCGCGACCAATGAGAGTCTGACTCGCTCTCATTACGTCACCGCCCGCCGAAACGGGCGTGGACGAGACTATAAATACCCCGAAATAGGCTGAATAATCTGATTTTTTCATCCTTCATTGACGCACCTGCATCTGCTGATCCTGAGAGAGAAGCCGCCTCGTCGAAAAGGCACCTTCTAGCGAGCGTTTGGGAGACTGAGGAAGCCGGCCGTCTTCGCCACCTTCAGCCGTCCTGTGAGCTAGCGCCATCCGACGGAGTGTATCCTTTACTCAGAGTTTTCCTATTTGTATCTAAAAGAGCGAGCGTCTTTTTAAAGATGTCTCGGAATTCCTGCGGCTCCTGCCGCGCTCCTCTCGAGGCTGGAGACCGCCACGTCATCTGCGCCCTCTGCCTCGGACCGGAGCACGCCGAAGTCGCCCTCGCCGATGGCGGCTGCGACTTCTGTGATACAATGCCTATGTTGACCCTGCGGGCTCGACTGTTGGCCGCTAAAAGCGCTCCCAAGCCACCTCTGTCTGCGCCGCGGAAGAAGAAACGCCGCGCTCAGAGGCCGCCGTAGCCCCAGCAAGAAGCGTTCAATCCGGAGCCTGTAGCCTCCCGCTCTCCTTCTCCGCCGCTTCCGGACGAACAGTTGCCGCCGAGTGGCCGCTCTGTTGCCTCCGATGACGCCGCGGACATCAAGGACTCATGTTCGCTTCTCGCTTCCGACAGTGAGGATTGGTCCGGTTCTCAGGTCTCCTCGAACCGCGAATCTTCCAGGACTCGCGCTGGCATTGAAGAGGAACTAATGCGCCTCCTCACACAGGCCGTCGAGCGCCTCGGTCTCGATTGGTCTCCTCCCCCCGAGCAGACCATCAACCGCATGGACGGCAACTATTTCCGCCAGAGCTCGACTCCCGCTACCAAACGGGCTGCGCCCTTCCTGCCCGAGCTGCACGCTGAGCTCTCAAAGTCCTGGAATGCCCCGCTCTCTGCCAGGTCTAGCTCTGATTCTTCCACCCCGCTCCGCGTTGTGGACGGAGCCGCAGAGAAGGGCTACCTCACCATCCCGCCTGTTGAACACTTGGTCGCTGCACACTTATGCCCGCCCTCTGCTAGATGGCGCTCATCACCTGTGCTTCCCTCAAAAGCCTGCAGAGCGACTTCAAGTTTTCACGGCCGCGCATATTCAGCCGCCGGCCAGGCGGCGTCTGCACTCCACTCGATGTCCGTGCTGCAAATTCTGCAAGGCGATTTGCTGCGTGAGTGGGATGAGAGCGGAAAGAACCCCCCTTCTGTCGCGGATTTGAGGAGCGCCACGGACCTTGCCCTTCGCGCCACAAAGTCTGCTGCTCTAGCCCTGGGGAAATGCATGGCCGCCATCTGCGTGTCTGAGAGACACCTATGGCTCACTCTCGCCGACATGGGAGATTCCGAGCGCGCCGCCTTTCTCAACGCCCCGCTCTCTCCAGCCGGCCTCTTCGGATCTGCTGTCACGGGTATCGTCGACCGCTTCTCCGAAGTACAGAAAGCTTCGCAGGCCATGAACCTCTTCCTGCCTCGTCGCGCTAGCTCCTCTGCAGGCCGCCCACGTGATCAGCCTCCTGCACGAGCCCCACCCCAGCGCACAGCTCAGCACAACCAGACTGCTCAGCGACGCCAGGGCGGCCGCCCGCGTTCCCGCTCTGACAGCCGTCACAGGCCGCCGCCTCCTCGAGGGCCTCGGCCTAGAATCACGCTGAAACCTGAGCAACCAAAGTCTGCCTAGCACAGCTGAGAAGAAAAAGACGGCGCTCTCCCGCTGCGGCCGGACCGCCGTCAAAGATTTGCCCTCTGTTAGTCCCCGCCCAGGCGGTTACTACAGCAGTGTTTTCTGCCATAACCAAGCCGGTCTCCCTTCCCGCTTGCATGAGCACAAACGCCGTTTTTACGGCGACCCAGAGAAATCTCGAAAAGAGCATAAAAGCCTCTTGTGTACGAAATGTGCCCACAACACTGTGTTCACTCATACACAAAAGCACTTCAGTTCCCCTGTCTCACACAGAGTCCACTCTCATAAAGCGGGCCAAGCCCGCTCGTGTCTCAGAGTGCATAAGCGCGTCCACAAGCCCGTGTGCGCGTCCCACCTCTGTTCACTCTGTTACAGGGCCCTTAAGCTCCTCTCCAAGTGTAAGTCCCGCTGTTACAAGCACTATCAGCGCGCTCACGCAGCCCGCGAAGTGCGGCAATGGGGACCATGTAGCCATTCACCCCCTAGCGTCACGCTTCAAAGCGTGGGAAGCTATTCCGGGAATCTCCCAGTGGGTGTTAAACACAATAAAGCTAGGCTATCGCTTACAGTTTCGTCGCCGCCCTCCTCGCTTCCGAGCGCGGCTAGAAACTACTGTGAACCCAGAAGCAGTGTCACTGCTCTGTTCAGAGATAGCAAGTCTGTTGTGCAAGAAGGCTATAGAGAGGGTGCCTCTGGCTATGAGCGAGTCGGGGTTCTACGGCCGTTATTTTCTTGTCCCCAAGAAAGACGGCGGTCTCAGACCAATATTAGACCTCAGATCTCTGAACAAAGCTCTCATAAAGAGACCGTTCAAAATGCTCACTATCAGAAAACTCCTCGCGCATGTGCGCCAGGGGGACTGGCTCATATCACTAGATCTGAAGGATGCATACTTCCAGATCCAGATAAATCCCCTTCACAGGCCATTCTTACGTTTCGCCTTCCAAGGCCAGGTTTATCAATACACCGTCCTACCGTTCGGCCTATCCTTGGCACCCCGTACGTTCACGAAGTGCATGGATACGGCGCTCGCCCCCCTGCGGAGTCAGGGGCTGCGAATACTGAACTACTTGGACGACTGGCTGATTCTGGCACAATCTCAGAAAGAGTTAATGTCTCATCGTACAGTTCTCCTCGACCATCTGAAAGCTTTGGGCCTCTCTGTCAACTGGACAAAGAGCGTACTACAACCCAGTCAGACTATCTCCTTCTTGGGTATAGAGCTGGACTCGGTCACGATGACGGCGCGACTGTCGACGCAGCGCGCGCACCGTGTGCAGCGTCTCGCCGCATCTTTTCAGATGAACAGACTCACGCCTTTGAAAACTTTTCAGAGAGCGTTGGGTTGTATGGCCTCAGCCTCCGCGGTACTCCAGCTGGGGTTACTGCGCATGCGCCCGCTTCAGCTCTGGTTGAAGAGCCGTGTGTCTCACCGAGCGTGGACCACGGGCCACCAGCTGATAAAGGTAACGCAGACCTGTATTACAGCTCTGCAGCCATGGTCAGTGGCAGAATGGTTTCAGCGCGGCGTTTCCATGGGGACAGTTTCATGCCGAAAAGTCATCTCGACAGACGCCTCCAACACGGGATGGGGGGCGGTCTGCGAGGGCTCACCGGCCTTCGGCCCCTGGTCAGCTCAAGAGAGCCTCCTACACATAAACTGTTTGGAGATGTTGGCGGTCGAGAACGCGCTCAGGCGGTTTCTCCCGTGCATTCAGGGCCACCACGTGCTGATCCGTTCGGACAATATGGCCGTGGTCTCCTATCTAAACCGTCAGGGCGGAGTCAGATCCAGGAATCTTTTCCAGCTGACAGAACGCATCCTAGTTTGGTCTCAGTGTCACCTGCTCTCGCTCAGAGCGACGCACGTGCCGGGACAGCTGAACAACGGTCCAGACAGCCTGTCCAGGAACCCCATTCCCCCGGGGAATGGTCCCTGCATCCTCTTACAGTCCAGAAACTGTGGCGTCTATTCGGCAGAGCAGAGGTGGACCTCTTCGCCTCGGCGGAGAACACCCACTGCCCAATATTTTTCTCAAGGAGCGAGGACGCGCTAGCCCAAACCTGGCCCAGCCGCCCGCTTTATGCTTTCCCTCCGGTCTCTCTGCTACCACAGGTGCTCCAGAGAATCAGAGAAGCGCAGCACTCGGTGCTCCTCATAGCCCCGCACTGGGAGGGTCAGACTTGGTTTCCGGAGCTCACGCAGCTGTCACAGACAGCGCCGTGGCCCATTCCAGTCAGAGCAGATCTCCTCTCCCAAGCTCGCGGCTCGATCTGGCATCCCCACCCAGAGCGCTGGGCGCTACACGCGTGGGTGATCAACAACTACCCGTTGCGTTGCCAGAGGGAGTGTTAAACACGATCATACAAGCTAGAGCGGCTTCTACCAGAAGGCTCTATGCGTCAAAATGGTCTGTGTTCTCAAAGTGGTGCACCGAAAAGGGTCTGGACCCACGGTTATGCGAGGTTCCCTCCTTGCTAAATTTTTCTCAAGAGATGCTGGACAGGGGCAGATCCCCGTCCACTCTTAAGGTATATGTGGCAGCCGTCGCGGCGTTTGCTGAACCCCGGCGCGGCCAGTCACTGGGCAAAGACGGGCTGGTAGTCCGCTTCCTCAGGGGAGCTAGAAGGATGAACCCCCCTCGCCCCCCTTCGGTGCCGATTTGGGACCTTTCCATAGTTCTTGATGCTATGAAAGCTCCCCCATTCGAACCTTTAAGCACCGTGGACCTAAAGTACCTGTCGCTTAAGACCGTTTTTCTACTCGCGCTCGCGTCAGTAAAACGGGTGGGAGACCTGTACGCGCTGTCCACCAGCGCGTCCTGTCTTGAGTTTGGACCTAATGACTCCTTAGTCGTTCTCAAACCTAGGCATGGCTATGTTCCCAAAGCGATTGGCACCCCGTTCAGGGCACAAGTTATATCCCTATCGGCTCTGCCTGCTTCCGATAGCGAATCAGATTCTAATCTCCTATGTCCGGTCAGGGCCCTGAGATTATATGTTACTCGCACTGCTCCGGTCAGACGATCCGAGCAGCTTTTTGTTTCGTTCGGCAGGCGCACCAAAGCGTTGGCCGCCTCGAAACAGTCCCTATCCAGATGGATTGTTGATGCCATTGCAGCAGCATACGCAACAAAAGACCTGCCATGCCCTCTGGGCATCAGGGCTCATTCCACTAGAGGCATGGCCTCATCGTGGGCATGGTCCAGCGGAATTTCCATTCACGACATTTGCGTGGCAGCGGGATGGGCTTCCCCCTCCACCTTTGTCAGATTTTACAATCTGGAAGTACCCGCCTTGCAGGCTAAACTACTAGCAGTCTAGTATGTTTCAGCTCTTCTGGTTGAGCTGCACTATAGGAGGTTAATTACACAGACCGAGTTCGCTCTGTCCCTCTCTTTAATGTGCTTATGTACTACACAATCACCGGCCTGCTCCGCTGGCCTTTTGTCACAGGTACATATATTATTCCCACTTACGGAGTTCCCCGGGGTGCCCCGCGGGACTAATAGTGGATGCTTAGCACGCACGGCGTTGACCAGGGGTTCCCGTAGCGTAAGCTAGCTTACGCAATACGAGAGAACCTCTCGTAAGAGAACGAATCGGTTACCTAACGTAACCTCGGTTCTCTCTAGATGAGGGAACGAGTATTGCGTTCCTGGCCGTGCTTGTGCTACTGGCGATTTTCGCTTCAGTATTTGAAAAAACCAGATTATTCAGCCTATTTCGGGATATTTATAGTCTCGTCCACGCCCGTTTCGGCGGGCGGTGACGTAATGAGAGCGAGTCAGACTCTCATTGGTCGCGGGTTCATCCGCGCTCCCTCATAGGCTTAAGCAGTTCTCTGTGAGCGAACCAATGAGCGGCTAGCTAGCCCTCTCATGGTCTGCTGCAGCTGAACTGCGTTGACAATGGATACAAAATTATAGGATAATTTTTTGGCTTCAATTTCTCAGAAAGATGGAATCTTTCCCGTAGCGTAAGCTAGCTTACGCAATACTCGTTCCCTCATCTAGAGAGAACCGAGGTTACGTTAGGTAACCGATTTGTTTTTCTCCATTTTGCATCATCAAATGTATACAACCCACTTATAGTGAACATGAAATCAAAACTCATGATCAAGACACAGAGTTAAACATCAAATATCATCAAGTGTATGGAGGGCTAGCAAATATTTCACATCAATTTTACACACAATTTCACCAACAACACCTCTAAAACTAATGAAAAGCATTGTACACATAAAAACATGTGATAGATTTTTAACATTAGGCTGATGAAAGTGCCCTTTCCTGATTATAAATGTAATTAATATCTTGGCAGACCACATTTTTCAAGGGAAACATTATCTAATGAAAACGCTAATTTGCAAATGAAGTGATAATGAGTGAATATGTGTTCGCTCTCTCCGTGCACGGTTAGATTTGTGCTCTTAGATCAGGATGAGCGCGAGTCGAGAGGCGAATCTAATCTTAAACTAATCTATTTTACCAATTACCAACCGTGTAAAATTTGTTTTTACTGAACATACTGAAGACCAGAAATAGTACATGCAACCAAATTGCAAGAAAAAATAAAAAATAGCATAATAAAAGAATGCTTTGTAAATGCCATTGGTAAGGTTTGATCAATCAAAGTGGTGAATGTTATGAATGATATCTCCAAACCTCCATAGCGCTGTAGTACATCTTCTTGGCCTCCTCATCAGTCTTATCTGACATCAGGAAGGATTTGATCAGGTACTCATAGAAACTGTCCCCGAGACCTCCGATCGAGACATGATCTGAGGAAAAGAGAACACGACAAAAACTCTGAACAACCCCAAAATGATGATACAAAATATTATGAATGAAGAAAACGAAGCCTATTTTTAGGGGCAATAAGATGTTTTTTACATTATGCATTGCAGTTTGATATGTCACACACATGCACGCGCACGCGCACACACACACACACACACACACACACACACACACACACACACACACACACACACGCACGCACGCACGCACACGCACGCACGCACGCACGCACGCACGCATGCACGCACGCACACACATATACAGACCCATTTATAATTTTACTTTACGTATATATATATATTTTTTTTTATTTTTTTTTTTATTTATTTAATTAATTTTGTTTCTCCATTTTTGATTTTGAGGTTAAATATCTCCCAGACATGATCTCAGCAGGTTTCATGATATTCAGTTATTTCTGTTATTCTTATACCAGGATTAGAAGTGAATGGTTTCTATTTATATGCACCCTTCATTGTGTTCGGTTCAGGAATGATCCTGGTACTATAATCGGAATCAACAAACATAATGCCAGGAATGTTTGTATCCGCCCTCCGCTCTATTGACATGCAAATCAGAATGAGTGTGTCGCGTTCTCTTCTGGATATCTCGGAGACTCATTAGACAATCCCATGCTACACCAATTAGTGCTGCAATTGCAGATTACATTCACCCTAATAAAGAAAAAAAAATGTTTCCCCTGTTTTTCAGGTGAATCTGAAAGATTCAATTTGCAAAAGGTAATGGGATTTATTATCATTTTAATAACTCTTGGCCGAGGGCTCATGTCCCTGCTTGACAGGAGAGCCGCACTGGCTCAATTGATGTCATGGATGCCAGAATAATTGCATTGTGAAACTCAAAGATGGAGCTTGTGAGAGCCGCTTTCATGACCCAGCACACCAGACACTGATAAACCAACAGAAAGAAAAAATGAAGAACAAAAAAATACTAACAAAAACAAATGCATGTACACCACACCAGTAAAAAGTTTGGACACACTGAAAATGAAAATACTACATCTTTTTAAGTTTGAAATATTTTACTAAGAAGATTTGAACTCTTTGCATTAGAACGAGAGAATTGCATGAGAATGGCAAAACACTTGGCATCAAACTCGGTGTGAATATTGTGGAAAACATTGTTTACAAATATTTCATAATTTTACGTTGTTCAAGCAAATCGTTCTAGGCGTGCACAGGCTGTATGAATCTACAAATACAGTACATTTTAATATTTGGAAATATTTGTGTTTTTTTAGAGTCTCAAATATTAAAGTTTTTTTAGTGTTGGATGATGGGAAGGCCCAAATAAAATGTACGCGCACACACGCATGCATGCACGCACGCACGCACACACACACACACACACGTGGACTCAATGTATCTTTCTTAATCAGTATTTTTATCCTGTTTTCCAGGAAAAACCTTCTTAAAACCAGATAAAGCTGAACAAGATATCAGGATTTGTTGTCCGGAAAAATATTTTATACGTTTTTTTTTCTTGCTTCATTGGAATTTTTATTGTTCAAAGCATGAATAGAAGAAACAGTTTATGCTAAAAAGTTTTGCTTCTCATGCAAAATTATCTATTAAGGATGTTTAGATATTTTACAGTAAAAAAAACACAAAAATTGTTTGGGTAATTTGATAATGCCACCAATAACAGTGTAGTACCTGTTTGTTTCAAATTATTTAAAATCTTTTTTTTTTTATTTAGATTTTATTTTATTTATTTAGATATTACTTACGCTGCACCCAATTCCCACTGACGGGACTCAGGAAGTTGGGATACAGACCATGAGGCTTCTCCATTTTGTTCAACAGCTTTCGGATGTTCATCACCTAATAAAAAAGACAAAATCACATAGGTTCATTCAATGCCCGTGTCCTGTCCTCTCAGTTTAAATTAGTGTTGTCAAACGTACTTTGGTACCAAGTCGATACTTACAGAGTACCAAACTTTTGATTATAATGGGAGATTTTACTCAGTTGCTCATAATTTGAATCTGTCAAAACAGATTCATGAATTACGTATTAAAGGAGTCATGAAATGAGAAATCAAAATTGCCTTGATCTTTGTATCATTAAAACATCCCGGAAGTTTCACAGCTTAAAACGCCCACCTCATTATAAACAAAGCATTTACTTAATCAATCTCCAAAAACAGCACATTTGGATATTGTGGGATTTGTGATATCATAAATGCAAATTCATTAGCATATGACCACCTCCAGAGCAAGACATCGACCAATAGTTTTACATCACCGCACCATAAACGTAATTTTTCAGTTAATTAAGTGCATCATCAGGGTACTTTAAGTGCACTTTTTCTTTTTGGACTTTTCAGTAAACACACTACTCACAATATTTATACTACAAAAACGGCATAGAATAGGGCATAAGTATGAAATTGGGACACACCTAAAAGGTCAGAACGAGGGTTTAATCGTCTTTTCCACATATATATATAATTAGGCTGTGTTTACACTTGGCATTAGCATGTAATCACCGTGATGCGATCAAGCAGATCAGATCTGAAGCCACATATTAAAGTAACACCAAGTAACTTTTCCTCTTCGGTCGCCCTACTGGTTGAAAATGAAATTGTCCATTGCCGCTGTCGTAAATAATTTAGCCTACTGTCGCACGCACGCTCGCTGTTTACCCAGCACCGGCTTTAGAATGAACGATGTCCACAGACAAGGTAGAGTATGTTACATGATTTCATGAAAGGATGATGTATTGCGACATCAGAAACGAAGAAAAACGAAATAATGACTATTGTAGCGCTTGACGTAAAGCAGTCGAGTTTTGCAGTTCTTTTTGTGGTCGGGTTCCTACCCGAACCCCGAAGTTACATAGTGCCAGTAAAAGCAATACAGACCCCGTCAGGCGATGGCAGACGTGCCTTTCACCCTGTTACGTCTTGATGAAACACTGATAAGATTTTGGAAACATTATTTTAAGGTAAACAATGTTACATAGTGTTGCTTTAATACTATAAAAATCCAGGTAATGACCCCTTTATAGTGTAAGTGAATAGACATGCCACTTGTTCTGTTACCTGTAATGTGTTTTTTCTTCTTCATTTTATTACAAACTTTTCAATAGATTTTTTTTAAATGCAGTGTATATTTAACTGAATGATATTTGAAGGCTACATGCTAATGTTTTAATGTATTATTTACTTATATTAAATGAAATTAGTTAATTTTAATGCTATTAATGATTATTATATTTAATTTTCAAATAGTACCGAGACCCGTGGCATTTTACTGGTACTGACTACTGAAGTATTGGTATGGTGACAACATTAATGCAAATCATCAGAAGACAAATGCCTCTTGCCTTCTCAGTGAACACTGGGTTTCCGGACAGTTGGGACAGGTGAACGAACTCCAGGTGCAGCGTCCCGAACTCTGCCAGGATACTGCTCCCGGCCGATGCCCAGCCCCAACTCCAGCTGGTGCCACTGCAACAGAGAGCAAACCAGGCACCGTGAGCACCACCACCCACGCCACACCGCTGCCATGGCAACCAGGCAGGTAACAGTGCGGCCATGGCAACAAAGCGCCACCAAACGATGGAAAGCTGATGCCAGCGCACTTGTTATTTGCTGGGAAAATAAGCGCAGTGGAAACGGCAGGAACTGTTTAACACAGACGTGCTAAAAGCCTTCACTTCATCCCACACGACAACATTACATGCTTAATGCAAAATAAAAAAAATATGCAATTTTTTAAGAGGATTAAATATACAAAAAACATGTTTGACATTCAAATTTATTCTATCTAGAAACATCTCAGATGGTTTGCACCGAATTGACATGCACACCATCAAAAGTTGCATTTACAGTTCTGCTCATAAGATTACACACTTGCAGAATATGTCCAACAAAATAAGAGGTGCATGCTATTTTTTATATTCTACTGTCCTGAATAAGCTGTTTCACATATCAGATGCTGTGTGATGTACACACACTGTTTAGCATGGGTCTGATGCATTTTTTTTATTAAGGTGTTAAAAAATGCATTGGTGGAAAGATTTTATGCTACAAAGTTTCTCATGCAAATTGATCTTTTAAGGATGTTTACATATTCACAAAACAATGCTAATATTTATAAGAGGCAATGTTTTCAAGATGAGTGCATCAAGAGTTTTAATCATAAAATCATTAATCTGGAGTGCCTAAAAATCATATATTTAGTCTTTTGCTATTTAACACTAATTTGAGGTTAACAAGAGAAGTCTGAATTAAATTAAAATCAGTCTGTAAGCAGTCCATTGCTAGTTTTACAGATGAAGCCATTTTATATAATCTGCCTAAAAGTATTAATTTGCTGGCTCTAGTTCATTTATAGAAATAGAAAATAAAATTGGTCCCAAAATAGACCCTTGAGGAACACCTGCCTTTACACACAGTTCGTCCAGTCAAATAGTTAAAAAACACATCAACACTGTATTACTAAAACCTATACATGTGAGCCTATGCAAAAGAAGACAATGATCAGAATCAAATACTTTGGATAAATCAATATAAAGTGCAACACATGATTTTCTAACATCCAATGCAGTAATAATGTGATTGGTGACTGACATCGCAGCAGTTATAGTACTATGTAAAACCTGATTCATTTTGACTAAAGATCTAAATATAGTGCTTTAACTGTTCGTTTGCCAGGGATTTAAACACTTAAACCTGTAATAGACCATCTGGAAATAGTGCAACAATGTAAATATTTTAAGAGCAGTTTGAACAGTACATCCAGAGCATTTTATTCTTTATTTTGATTAAATGTCATTAAGATTTCAACTGTTCTGCTTCTGGACTCACTCCTGCCGCATGGAAGAAACTGAGCAGAGGAAACATGGAAAGAGAGAGACTGAGATGCTGAATGAACTCTGAAATTAACCGCTCCAGATTTCGGGCTTGCTCCTCCCTGCAGGATTCGTTCGGTGAAACTGTGGAACTAATTCACAAGATTATTTGTTTCTGATTCTTATTGTGAAAGCGAGCCACGCACCGCTTCCCTTCTGAAAGAACGATCAATAGCGCTGACGTCTGGGGAGGAAGAGGAAAGCGAGAAAACTTTCGTCGGAAAAATCAACCCCAAACCAGCACATAACAACTAAGTGTTTGTTAAATAAAAGCTGGATAGTTTCACCGTGGGAGAAATGGCTTAAAGCAGATTTAATATTAAGAAACAGATCATGAACGACGCTTATATTAAAAAATCAATGCTTGATTTAAAAATAATTTTTGAAGACAATTATTGCACATTTATTATTGCCTTCTGTCTGAAATATGCACGTGATGCTGCACTATTTGAACAAAATGAGGTATAAATGTTTTGATAGCTTAAATGCCTTACTAGTTTTCTCACAGATTTGACTTCAACTCTTACTGACATTCACTTGCATAGATTGGAATAATTAAGCTTTTCATTTATGTTTTTTTAAAAGAAGCTTCTTATGCTCCACCAAGACTGTATTTGATCAACAAAACAGTAAAAACAGTAATATTGAGTATGATTACATTAACAATACAATTATTACAAAAATAAAAAGCAGCACAACTGTTTTCAATATTGATGATAATAAGAAATGTTTCTTGAGCAGCAAATCATCATATTAGAATGACTTCTGAAGGATCATGTGACACTGAAGACTGGAGTAATGATGCTGAAAATACAGCTTTGATCACAGGAATAAATTACATTTTAAAATTTACTCGCCTAGAAAACCACTATTTTAAACTGTAATAATATTTCACAATTTTTACTGTATTTTTAATAACATAAATGCAGCTTTTGAGAGTATAAGAGACATCTTCCAAAAAGTGTGAATGTCATAATAAGAGCGTGTGCGTAGTGACGCGTGTTCAGTCTGTGTCACCAAGACTAACCTGAGTGCCACACCGGGAGCCGCTTTCTCCCAGCCCATCTGTGGGACCGGCTCCTGTTACTCATCTAACTGGGATTAGCGTGAGAATCAGTTAATTAAATTTGCCTGCAGCTGTCAGAACGAGCTGGAGGGCTAATGGAAGCCAGGTGGGCGACAGGAGTGCCAGAAAGATTTCGCTCGGAAAACAAGAAAGAAATGGTAATATTCAAGGCATATGGCTTTGTGAATGGAAGCGTCTAGTCGGGTTGGGGCCGACAGACGGGACGGTGCAGGACAGGTAGAAGCTGCGTGGGATGCTCACCTGCCCAGGTTAATGACTCCTCTGGGAATGCCGGTGGGTGTGTTGAAGGCGGGTAACAACTTCTCGCCCAGCTCCAACACCTTCTGCTTAAATATCTGAAAGATAAAACAACAGAAAACTGTTAACTGCTGTTGCACTGTAGCAAACACATCTGTGCAAGTGTCTCTTCAAAATCACACATTTAAAGGACTCATTTTCTAAACGTTTGGCACATTTTACGCATGCTATCCAGGTTTCAGTCAGATACAAAAAAACGGCTAGTGACAGAAATTAATACTTGATCAGTTTTAAGTGACAGTAAAGACATTTATAATGTTAAAAAAGATTTTTAGTTAAAAAAATTAAACGTATCACAGTTTCCACAAAAAATATGAAGTGTTTTCAACACTGATAATAATCAGAAATGTTTCTTGAGCAGCAAATCATCATATTATACTGATTTCTGAAGGATCATGTGACACTGAAGACTGGAGTAATGATGCTGAAAATTCAGCTTTGATCACAGGAATAAATTATTATAATTTTTTTTTTCATCAAATAAATGTAGCCTTGGAAAAAGAAGAGACTTTGTTGAAAAACATTTAAAACATCTTATCAACCCCAAACATGTAGATTACCGTGGTATAAGCAATGATAAACATTCTAAACTGTAGTACGATATATAGTCATCACATAACTTGATTTAATGATCAAATAAGGAAAAAATGTTTTTTAGCTGTCTGGTATCTTGGTGTTCAAACTTTCAAACTCCTCACCAACTATCAAACGGCCTTGAACCCACACAAGCAAGTTTTTTTTCTGTGACAAGGCCATCTTCAATAGTGAATTAGACGGGGTGCAGCAGAATGTAACCGTGTGCAGACCTCACGATGTGTTTTTAACTCATACAAAGTAAAACGGCTGCAAATACAGTTGGTGACAGAGATATTTCTCTCTAAGCTCTTTTAAGTGGTGCTTGGAAAGGCAAGCACCACTATTATTGCTGTGATTTAGGTTTAGTGATTTGAACAAACCTCTAAATCTAAGTATTAAACTTCAATGTGCAACTCGTCCCAAACCAGACTTATGATTCTCACCTGGTGGGCGATAAAACCGGTGAAAAAAAACCCCAATAGATTTACACTGAAGGAAGCACCAGACCAGAATATCAGAGAGACTTAAAGGTGCAGGACTCTTTTTCATACGGTAAAACCACAGCAAACCACTCAGAATACCTTAGCAACAGCACAGGAAACCACAACAATGCCTTAGCAACATGGTGGCAACTTATCATGGTAAAAAACAACCCTGATCTTCAGTGCCAGAATAAATAATATTTACCCGAGTTGTGAATGTGAGCTTGCAGTCTGTATTGAATGTGATAAAATGATACTGTACTGCAGAATTACTGAAAACATCTTTCTTTTGAATTGTTCTCGCGGCTGCATGTGTAAACAAACTTACACTGCAATAATGTAGGACGAACAAAGGATTCTTATGAGCCGGTTCTTTTTAGCGAATCAAAACATTCATGTTGTCTGACTACAGAATGAATGATTCTTCCGAGTCGGTTCCGAGAGAATAGTTCAAAAATAATTTGACACTGAACTGAATTGATCAGAGCGGCAAATAAATCAACATGACATCATGACTTTTGCGTAAACATACACGCCACTTTCAAGTCAAATGGCGTGTTATTTATACGCATTTTCAGCTATCCGCGTGTATGCGTGTATATCTAAGCCGTTATGTCTGAGTGATTCCGCGTGTATGTACACGCCGTTAAAAATCCGAGCGAAATAAAGCCAAATTTTGATCTACATCTGGGGGAGCGATATTTTTCTTACTAGGATGGTAGGGAAAGACTCATAAATGGTATTAACCAGTGACGGGTAGGTTTAGGGATGGGGTTGGGGTAGGTCATATATTTATACAGTAATGCAACGTTAAGTCAACGGCGTTCATAAACACGCTGAAAAGCGATTATGCGTGTTGATAGCACGCCAAAAATGGAAATACGAATTGGCGTGTCATACATACACAGTTTCATGAGATCAGTCTGAAATAAATAAACATTTGACTCAATCAATGAACTGCAAGTTACTATTCAAGTTCATTGATGCCTGTATTGAAATCAAGCATTAATATCAATACTGACTTTTTGTCCATATGACACTGGCCCTTCCGCACGTTGTCCCTCCCTCCTGAACTCAAACATCACAATCCCAGCTCTTACAGGTGCTAGTGAAGGCATGTCTTAACAGGTAAATATAGACGACTTTCAATAAAAGGTCAAACATACTAAAGTGCCGTACACACAGAGCGCATTTTTCCATTCCAATGCGCTACTTTTTCATGTATTTCCATATTTTTCAATATTAGCCAGCCAATATTAGCGCATGACCATTCTCAGACCAAACTCAGCGCTTAACTTAAAAGTTAAACTTTTTAATAAAAGTGTCCAGAGACCTTGCGTTTCCCCCATCCCACTGCCCGCGTCAAACGTTTTTCAAAGCAAATACACATTCAGTGTGAATGGCCCCTAAGTATACTTTTAGCTGTGTTGCTACTGTATGTGTCATGAGCATAAGCAACTGAGTATCGAACACTGTATATACGTGTTATTCAGAATGTGAAACTCCTGTAGTGGACGTGCTCTTCCTGTAACAACACGCAACTAAACCCAATAAATTCCCAATGTTTTATTACAATATTATTCTCTTTATAAAGTTATGTAGTCATTATTAGTCGTGCATTGCTGTTTGAGTGGCATGCGCTGAAAATTATCGCAAGCGCACTTCAGCGTTAATTCTTACCCAAATGCATTCTATATGAACATAAATCAGAAAGGCCTACACAAAATAAACACCATATTACAACTTACATTTGCACAAAACAAAATTCTGCAAATGCACACGCAAACTTATAGTCATGAAGGTGTAACTCAAGCCTTTTAACGTAAATTGGTCACAAACATAACTCCGGCACGCTCGCTTCATTATTCCTTTCCTCTGCTTTACGTGTTTTACCATAACAGCGCAAGTTTTATCGACAAGTTATTATCGTCGATTAATCGTTAGCATCCCTAATATACAAAATACTTCCTTTATTATATAAATTAATAAATAAATGTGTGTGTTGTGTGTGTTTTATATATATAAAATGATATAAACACATACATGCACACACACAAAAGTTGTAATATGAATATGATATGAATATAATATTTTATATCATATCTATTGTTTGTGTATACCGATGGGAAGAGTGCACTGTAATTGTACCAGTAGAAGGTCAAGCTTCTGGGCTCTGGAGACCCATGCTGTGTCCTCTGCTGTAACTAGAGCAGCACATCTCCAGGTTAATGCATCTGTGCACGAGTGAATGAGGGCTGAGATGAGAAGAGCGAGCTGATTGGCTCCCAGCACTCCGTATCAGACAGATCACTAATGACCCATAGCTGAAGACTCATCTGACCCAGACAGAAGAACATCTGTGAGGCTTCACATGCCAGGACAGCATGGGTAATACACACTAACATATTAAAGCAACAGTGTAGCAAATAATACAACTCTTTCATTCAAGTCATTCCAAAACAGAATGCATTTCTTTCTTCCAGAGAAGTTTGGAAAGATTTGAATTAATATTGAGATGCTTTAAGGCTCCAGAATGATACTAAATCATCATAGAAGTAATGCATATGATTTATGCAATACACTTTGTATTAAACGAGAAATTTTGAAGTAGAAAGACTGAAATGGTAAAACCTACTCTGATAACCAATATTTTTCAGTGTATTAAAAGCCTTCAGACAGAACTTACTTCAAACGGTAATCTTTATTTTTATATCTGAAATTTCAATCTGCTCCTCGCACAAAATTACAACATGAGCTCAGAAGACTTGGAATAAAATGCATTCATTATGGACTGCTATTATGCTGCATTTTGATCGTTTTTGGAGCTTGACAGTTGATAAGATCTGTCATTTTATGCAAGAACTGCATAAGCAACAGTGTGAGAAATATATTCCTTGAACTGCATTGGTATCACAAGAGCATCCTGATTGTCGTGGGTAAGGGGTGTAACAATATATCGTGCCACAATTTATCGCAATACAAAAATGCAACAATACGTATCGCGGGTAGTGACAATATGTATCGTGGATAGTTTCCCCAAAATAAAAATTACTGTGTGTGTGAGAAACAATTCTTACAAAAGTTTTAGTGTCAGTACTACATTAAACTACTATATATAATGTTGATTATAATGTATAATAATGCAATGGGGGAATATCTGTGTGTCCTGAATCTGATAATGCCAAATGTCTGATGTTACTTGACCAGTAAAAAGTGTCCAACATTATTTTAAATATATCTAGTCAGTGAAAAAGTGCAAGAATATTTGTCTAAAATAATCTGTATTTTCAGCTTCAGAATCATGAATATTGTTATTCTGGTGTCACCATTGTCCTTGGTTACAAGCACCGAGTCCAAGCTTATTCATTTACACACACAATGTAATATCAAAGTTAGCATTTTAATCAACAGTACATTTTTTGTTAACCTTTTACCATATGTCTTGAAGTATCGCAATAATATCGTATCGTGAGTTCAGTATCGTGATATGTATCGAATCTGACATGAGGCTATCGTTACACCCCATCTAGATCCAGTATGGCAGCAGACATTTCACTTTTAGCCTGAACACAATTCTCTCTAGCACACACATTGCGAAGATCGTCAAAGAAAAACAGACATGGGCAAAGTAACTCTAGCCTCGAGTTAATATTTAATTTTCATCAGAGCAAACACTTAGGAGGAAGGTCATTGATACGCATGTGCCCTTTGACCTCTGTGAGCATCAGATGTAGAAGACTGCGCACCGGCAGAGGCATTTTCAACTTAATTACAGGACACTTACGCACAGCTCAGGAGACACAAACGACTTTTTAAAGGCCATTTGCTGTGGAACCATCAAACTGGAGGCTGCTCCTCAGAAAACAAACAGTGCTGGAAGATAAAGCCGTAAATGAGCAGCTCCCACGAGGAGCGACAGATGCAACCCACACACCTATCCGCTGAATAAATGCACGGTGAATCCTGGGACGTCATTTAGGCCCTACTGTCCATTTAATACTGATAGAACAGAAGCAGATTCAGAAGACGCTGATGATGTTGATATAAGACAATGGAAAACACATTAGATAGAGTTTTTTATGGAGCGCTGACATTGGTCATCAAAAACGATTGCTTTCTGACTTCATCAGTTCATTTAAAAGCATTTCAGGTTGTGTATCTAAAAGAGATCTCAGGTCTTCTGAGGTCTGATGTTTCTTACAAACTTCGACTTGTGTTTTTCAACAGAAACCAGAAAAGAAAAGCCCATAGGGTAACACTTTACTTGAAGGGGTGTGCATAAGATTGATATGACACCTTCATAATCATGACGTGACACATGTTATGAATATGAAGTAGGGTTTATGCATGTTTATGATAACTGTCATTATGTGTCATTTACTCAATTAAGAAATTTTTAATGCAAATATGACATTGTTTGAGATGTATTTATAACAAAGACATCTTAAACAATGTCATATTTGCATTAAAAATGTCATTATTGAGCGAAAGGCACTTAATGACAGTTTCATAAACATGCATAAACCCTACTTCATATTCATAACATGTGTCAGTCATGTTATGAAGGTGTCATATCAGTCTTATGCACACCCCTTCAAGTAAAGTGTTACCATAATTTTAATAATTAAATAAAAATACTAATAATAGCCATTGTCATTATTAATATCAAAAATACTTAAAATGAAGCATTTCATATTATAATATACTATTAATTAAAATGTTATAATAATAATATTATTGTTAATATATATTTAAATTTCTTATTGAATAAGAATGTTCCATAAAATAATAATAATAATAAATTAAATAATAATAAAAAAGTAATAATATAATACTAAACATTTTAATTTATTATCATTATTATTAATATCTACTAATGGAACTTTAGTAGATTAATATCTACTAATGGAAGGTTCTCCTATGGCATGAATATATCAAAGCCTTCATTTTAGTTTATTTTCAGATATTGACAATGAAAATGCTGATGTTGTGCTGCTATGAAATACACACAGCACTTTTATGGAAGAAACTGTCATAAAACTGTCGTATAAGGCCTGGTTGAAGTCTGAGCAGTGAAATATCGCATCTTTTCCCATCATGCCCTTCTAGCCAAGAAGCATCCAGAGAATTTCACTTTCCCCTTCTCTCACATCGGAGTCTGACGAATGCTTTCAAGACCGCAGCTCTTTAACAAGACTGCAAAAGGCTGGAGTCAGGCGGACTGTCAGCTTCTATTTCTGAGATTTAGCAAACCACATGAAGCATGTGCTGAGGTTCTCCTGATGCTCCAGCCTGGACACGATCAGAGTCCTTCAGCATCTCCAATGCTTACGGATTTTAATTTTAATTCCTTAAAATTGAACACATTGAATTTTATCATAAACACGTATTAATTTATGCTAGAGTACTAACTGATATGCTAAAGTTCATGTCTATATTGGTCAAATATGTATACATATATGACATACAGTATGTAGACATGGACTTTAGCATATCAGGTTATGCAAAAACTGCATAGTAATTATGAAAGCATGCACAAACTGCTGTTTTCAATAATAATCAAAAGGATTTTAGCAGCTCAACTAATCAAATTGAATGCTTTATACACTACGAGTCAAACGTTAGAAATAATTTCTATTAATAATTATATTAATTGATTAATATTATAATTGATTATGATTATTTAATATTAATAATTGAGAACCAATAAATACTGATAATAATTGAGCAGCAAATCAGCATGAATGATTTCTGAAGGATCATGTGACACTGAAGACTGGAGTAATTATGCTAAAAATTCAGGTTTGATCACAAGAATAAATTAAAATGTAAAATATATTCACATAGAAAACATGTTTTTTACCTGTATTTTTGAACAAATGAAAAATTGTTTAAAACAATGTAGGCCTATATATAAATATATAAAACAAATATTGTACAGTATTAATATAAATGTACAGTATTAAAGTTGCATTTTCAGTTGAGGGGATTTTTTGTTTTATTTGGGGAAACATTTGTTGTATTGAGCTATTTCAATTACTTTTGTTTGATTTGTTCATTGCAAACAACTGAAAGTCTGTACATTTTGCCAATAAACCTGATTTGCAAACTATATTATATATATATAATATATATATATATATATTTAATATAATATTATAGGCCTATATAGTACAGCATTTTGCTTGTGCTTTCA
Source organism: Chrosomus eos (assembly GCA_036326025.1). Taxonomy (NCBI): domain Eukaryota; kingdom Metazoa; phylum Chordata; class Actinopteri; order Cypriniformes; family Leuciscidae; genus Chrosomus; species Chrosomus eos. The sequence goes on along the minus strand of CM070831.1, from coordinate 4,548,812 downwards.
TCATTACTATGCAGATTTTCTGGTTATAAACACAAACCTCCTATTTTTGTTATCCATTTTTTGTTAGAACAAAAAACAGCAATTTGCCAACAACAGGGTAAGAAAAAACAAACTTAATTCAAAATTCTTCTCCAAAAATAGCTCCTATATCTTAAGCAATTTTTCTTCTCCTGTAAACTGATCTTGTTTTTTTTCTTGAAAACTTGACAAAAATACTAATTAATAGTTCTCTATTTTTAAGTCTCTGCATGCCGGCTGAAGCTCTTGTGTCTGTAATTGGAGCTCAGCTTCAGTGGAGACGGTCTCAGACGCTGCTTTTGGAAAAAGGGCACCACAAATCCACCCAAGATTAATGCCAAAGAGGTGATGGCTTTGCTTTTCCACAGAGAGACTAAAGGCCGACGGAAATGCCAGCGTTCAGCTTTGTTGTGGCCGCGGACAGTTGCGGTGGCAGTGGTGCTGATGTGTGGATTATGGTTTCTGTGTAACAGCAGCGCTGGCTAAGAGCCGTTCTGATGACTACAGCACAAACGCCTCAGACGTGCGTTAACCATCAGCTAACGCCAATATCTGGGGTTTACTAAACAAAGACATATATATATACACACACACACACACATATATACACACACATATATATACACACACACACACACACACACACACACACACACACAACACCACACACCTAGTCATATAAACAATTATTTATGCTATATCTGCATGCATACAAATATCTGCCATTGCAATAAGACAAAATACACTTTTATTCCAGATGCATTTCTGAAGAACAAGTCAACAAGTCATAATATGTTTGCACTTCTGCTTATCAGATGAGTCTTTAAAAATATTGTTCTAAATATTCTTTCAGTAGTTGCAATATTTGTCATTGCACAGCCCTAGATCCAGATACACATTTAACAAGCTCCATCTGATTTCCTCATCCATACATGGATTCATTATTTCAGATGGTTGCGTTGTAATCGATCTCCTCAGGGTGAACAGTGTGTATCATGAAGCAGATATGGCACAGGTGACACAGCTTTGATGTAGCAGCACGCTTGTTTCACGTCTCCGCAGAACAAAGCCAGCTCACCACATGGATCTATCCGCCGCTGTTTACCAGCTTGTACATCTCAAGTCTTTGTTCTCGGTGACGATCGGGTTGAACAAGTGGTGCTGCATTATTCATTACGTTATGCTACAGCTGAAACTTTATTTCAGAGCTCAAGAAAAGAATCATAAATTAGCCACAAAAAAAAAAACGCATATGTGGCATCAGAAGTCAAATTTAGATGGATTCTCCGTTTATTAACTCGGCATAATGTGCAAGTCGCTGCTATTTATGCCTCTTTTCCTGTGATCGTATTACAGAGGATCTCTCGTCGTATTATGCAGAGAAAAAGCATCAGCGGGACCATAACATTTCCTTCCCACCTAATTAGCACTGTGGAGGATGTGTGTGTGTGTGTGTGTGTGTGTGTGTGTGTGTGTGTGTGTGTCTATAAGCACGAGCCAGGCTAAATGATGCTCCTCCGGGTGCATTAGATGAGAGGACACACACAGAAATCATGCATTACAGCAGAAAACCTGATCATATTTCACCACAAAATCAAAAGAAAAAACAAAGATAAAAAAAGAAAATGGCGCCTATTGAAGCCTGATTCTCTCTTGGTTAAATAGATGTACAATTATAGATGTTATAATGTTAACAGTTCAGGTTGAAATATCTTCCTTTTGTGATCTGATTTGGCTTCATAGTTCATATCATAGAATAATGCAGAACTGATTGATTATATTTTAGTATTATATATAGGGTGATAAAGGCTAGGTTGATAAGCATTGTACTGCAAATATACTTTATTCTTATGAAAATACCTGAGATGTCTAGAAGAACACAGATAAGCCATATTGTCGCAGCCATATGTTTATTGTGTTCATGTTTCATTAGTCAAAACATCTCGATCTATATCAGTGTTTTATTCTGCTACAGCGATATCTGGATGCATCATACTGGAACATCATACGTTTTATGACTTCTATGAGTCTCACTTGAGTTATTTCTGCGGCTACGAGTTTAACTTTACATGTGTACTCACTAATGCTCACAACACCATATTTAGTGTAAAAATAGGAAAAATAATAATATAATAATAATAATAATATAAATAATTAAGTAATATAAAAATAATTATAGGGACAAAAAAAATAAAATTTAATGTAAACATATGCTAATCCATACGTTTTTCTCCAGTGTAGAGGTTTTTTCTCTCCCAGTGGATGCATAAATAAATAAATAAAATAAATTACCGCCACAGATTTTTATCATAATAATTGAATATTTTATAATAGAACTTTAGACCTTTCTAGAGATTTATAGGAAAATAAGGCAGTATTTTCAAGAGGTCAACCAAACTGGATGGATTATGTTTGGATTGTAATATGTGATATTGGGTTATACAAACAGAACTGACTTCATGTTAAGCAAGAGGTGTTATGTTCCTGTCCGAAAACATTTCTGGTTAAGGTTTGTATTTTCTATGCTCTGTGTCAGTCATGTGTGTGTGTGTGTGTGCGTGTGTGCGTGAGTGTGTGTGTGTGTGTCTGTGTGTGTGTGTGTTTGCGCGTGAGTGTGTGTGTGTGTGTGTGTGTGTGTGTGCGTGCGTGCGTGCGAGTGTGGTGTGCGTGAGTGTGTTGTGTGTGTGTGTGTGTGTGTGTGTGTGCTTGTTTTTGTGATATATGAGGACACAAATGTGTATAATGACATGCATATTACACTGGTATTACATTGCATGAGTCCTCATATTTCAAACAGCTTAAAAATGTAAAAATCCAGCATGTCTCCTGTGATGGGTAGGTTTAGGGACAGGGGCAGTGTAGGGGGATAGAATATACAGTTTGTACAGTATAAAAACCATTACGCCTATGGAATGTCCTCATAAATCACAAAAACAAACGTGTGTGTGTGTGTGTGAATCACCAGAGGCCTCACAATATGATATTATTGCGATTCTGAATGTATTGCAGTGCTGAGTATTGCAATAACATATACTGTGATTTATTACATTTTTCAACTGCAAATGGGTTGTAAGATTGTTTCTTTGTAAAACATCTTAAAACAATATGTATCATAAAAAATTAGTGTGTATTTGACAACTAATTTCTATTAAAAATATGTCTAAAATACAAGGAAGAGAAATATTAAGCAAGGAAGGAATGAAGGACATATGTGGAGGTATGGAGTTGTGAAGATGTAATATCAAAACAGACTAAGATATTTATCTTATTAGATAAAAACATATGGAAAAAAGGTAAGCACACCGTCTGTGTTTTCATTTCAAGAATTCATAAGAGGGTGTTTTTGTGTGTGACCCTTTGCATTCTTGTATGAAAACTGTCAAACTCAGTTTTGGAGTGACTGTAATCTACTTTCCGAGAGTTTCCAGCCAGAATAGCGGCCCGTGTGTTTAGCTGAAGCGCTGCTGTGCGACTCCGATAAACAAGCCGCCGTCCTCACGTTTATAACGCTCGGATGGAAAAGAAAACCTTTCCAACTCAATTATGTGAATCTCAGGAAGATTTTCACTATCAGAGATGAATGGATGACACAGTTTGATGCTATTTCACAAATCCCATTTCATGTCGTTCTAAAGAAAAGAAAAACCCTCCAAAATTGGAGTTTTGCACAACATTCAGTGAAAATGTCAATGCCATGTGCTGTGTGGCTGAAAGACGGCGAGTTGGACAGAAATATGAACACATGACTAGAAGCTTTAGAGACATGACAACAATTGTAAACTAAGGTGGGCGGTAAGACCAAAATCACAGTATGAGTAATTTTATACTACGATATATGGACATTTAATGGAATTATTCCAAGTGTCGCCCTACCGTGCAAAATAAAATAAAACCGACTGTTAGCCGTTCAAATATATATATATATATATATATACCACAGGTTGGCAAGGCAAGTTTATTTACAGTATGTAGCAGATTTCACACACAGTGATCATTCAGAGTGATTTTATAAAGAACAAGACACAAAAATTTCATTTTAAAATAATTAAAGAATAAAGGATAAAGAAGAAAAAGGCTTCTTATAAAAATTCTCTATTATGCTGTTTAAAGGTTCTTCTCCAACAAAAGACTTGCATCCAAGGTCAAAAAAACATTTAACAAAGTAAACCTCGTTCACGGGCAGCCAATGAAAAAAGCACAGGCTGGCATTATGCAAATTAGTTACATTGTTATGTCAGGAAGAGAGACTGGAATTACTGAAAACTAATTTCTGCAGTTCAGAATTGATTCTTTCTTTTCGGAGTCAATAACTTTCATGCATTTGATCTTTAAAACTTTGCAGACCTTTTACATTCACAAACAGCTTTATTGCATGAAATGTCATCCAAAAAAGCATAATAGGGACACTTATATTTATAATGTTACTTAATAAAAATATACTATTCGTTGTTAGTTCATGTTAGCTCAGGTCCATTAAATAATATTACAAGATACAACTTTTGATTTTAATAATGTATTAGTAAATGTTGCTTAAAAAATGCTTTGTTACCTAATGTTAACTTATGTTAACAAACATAACTTTATTGTAAAGAGTTACCAAAAAGCACAAAAAAAAAAAAAAAAATCAGCAAAATGCACCATAGTGATTTGGAAATTATTGCATGTGCATTTCTACTGTGTATGAACAATACAGCAGAATCTCTCTTGACACATTTCTTCCGTCACCCCTCTCTCTGCGACTCGTGTGGAAACACACAGATGGACACGGGGCGAAAACGTCTGGGGTGACAAACTGTGAACACGTGTACCCATGTGCCATCGTAACGTGGGTTCAAATCCGTAGGCGAACAGCTGTCACCAGCAGAACTGACTGGTGATTGAGAGTCCGACAGCTTCATCCAGCGCAAGGTCAAGAGGAGGTCGAACTCAATCTATCGCCAAACCGATGTGTGCTTAAAAATAATACAAGCAAAAAACTGAAGCGCTGCAACTTCCAGCTTAGCCGGCTGTGAGATCCGCCGTCTGTGGAGTTCGCTCTCGCCTGGCCATTTTTAACGTGACATTTCCAGCGTGGTTCCTCTCCGGGTCAGATCTCATGATAATCGTGGAGCGTGATGCTCAGTCAGTCGCTCTGCAGTGTGTTGTCTTCCCTGCGAAGCCAAGCACGACCTCTTCTCTGAGCTCGCCAGGCCCGGCAGGGCTTATTTGCACCTTATACTCTCTCACTGTTAGAAAAAGCCCAGGGCTCTTGGCAGTAATATGGTCTTTTTATACTTCACAGCACAAACCAGCGTCTGCGGAGAAGTCGGCGCTAATGATTCACGACTCTAATCCATATGACAGAATCAATTCAAAAGAGCGGGTTATGGACATTCTCAGAGAAGACGGCACAGAAATCGAACGGCGCTGTAGAACAGAGCGGCTGTGAAGAGCTGGAGTGGGATGAAAACTCCTGGGGATAATGTGATCGGAAAAGACCAGACTGGGAACCAGACATCTGGACATCGCTGGGCCACAGGGTTAAAGGTACAATATGTAGAATTTTTCGCCACCAGGGGTCGCTAGCCTCTTACAATAACAAAGGCGTATATTGATGACGCAAAGCATTAAGGAAAATTATGGATCTTGTCGTCAAGCTGATGGATCTTTTATGGATGAGTGAATAACTTACATTGATGTTTTTAACATGACTGGAATGAAGCAGGGCGCGATTGCTAATGAGAAACGTAACGTTATACCAGCGCCACACGCAACACGAGTCCCGCGGATATAAACGTATAAAAACATTTAATTCTAATGAAGTACACGCAAGTGCTGAATTAATACTCACACAGGTCAGTTTATTAGAGGAATGAAACTTGAGGTAACGCAGCGCTGTTTCACTCGCTCTAACAGTTACACTATCACACTAAACGCATTTGAGTGTGTTGAATGTTGTTAGTTGGGTTGTTTGTGGCTGTATGAGACTAAGTAAGCTAGATCAACATTAGAATAACATACAGATCATATTTTAACATTTCATCATGTTGAACTAAATAACATTGATTAGTTTTATGTACATTTGCTCAGCTGTCTAATAAAGTACATGCAACACTCGCGTCTCTGTCGAGTGGAAGTTAGTCGTGGACGTGGAGCTCTCGCATCTCGAAACATGTTGATCTTCGTTTTAGTCTTTTTGTCTCAAAGTCTGCTTGCCATATCCATAATGTTTGAACAAAACAATAACAGCGTGAGAGTCCTGCTAGGCATAACCGGCATAACCCAGTTGTCAACGTCTGTCACCATGGTGACTATGGAGTACGAGGTCAAACCTGGCGGAAACAGGGGCTAACGCGGATATGACGCCATTGACTGGCGACTCCTCACCGCTGCTCACACGCCCCGTTTCCTTGGTTTCCACGGGGCCAACCAAAGCGATCTAGGCGATCTATGAACATGTCTATGAAGCGCGATCCCGTCAGCTTCTTCATCGGATCATGAACGCTAGTTGGTGCTCCAGTATAATCGGTCCGCCAAAAATCATCCAGTGAGAAACGTTCCGCGGTGCAAAAATAAGTGCGATTAAAATAATTTTTTGTGTTAATTAACGCGTTAAAGTCTGTAATTAATTAATCTTAATTAACGTGTTAAAGTCCCGGCCCTACTTTTTACGCATGTGCTTAAAGCTAAACTGTGTGATTTTTACCCCCATCTAGCGGTGAAAAGGTATTTGACCATCCAGTGAATATTAGTTTCTGTTCTTCTCAATTCCGATTTCGTGTTAACTCCTACGGTGGCCAATGTAGTCCAAGATTAACATGGCTTCCAGCTCAACCAATCCCCTCTTCACATTCGACACGGTACCATCGAGTGTTAAAACGCGAAAGGCAAAGCTTGAATTAACAGGTATGTCCCTCTTTGGCTAATGTACTTTCAAGATGGAGGGGCAACATGGCGACCGACATTAGAACCCCTTACCCGTATGTATTTTCAATGGCATATTATACACTCACGAGAATACTTTATTACTTGAACGAAGTAAATATACATTAATGAGCACATATATTTTTGAAAGAACTAAGTGTTTTTAGCTAAGAATAAACTAGAAAAGTTACACAGTGTAGCTTTAAAGGCCTTAAACGCTTGAACCCCGATAAATGCTGCTTGCAGCTTTAATTTGTTATTATTATATTCCCAACTCTTTGTGCTAGAGAGAAGTTTTTGACAGTTCAATTCAGAACTACAAAATGTGATTAACAAGAACTACAAACATGGTGAGAAAACCACTTGTATGATATATTTGCATTGTTCTTTAAGCTTTAGTGACATTCCAACGCTATCTCAAGACCAATTTGTACGAATTCGTACAGCGAGTAAAATGTGGCTGATTCTTACGAACTCATATGACCTCACTCGTACGAATTTGAACGATTTGTCTAAACCCCAGTGACGGGTCGGTTTAGGGGCGGGGTCAGGGGTAGGTCATTCGTACGAATTGGGTAACTCGTAAAATATGTACGATTTAGCAAAAATCTTCAAATTCGTACAAGTGAGGTCGTATGAATTCATACGAATTAGCCACCTTGTAAATTCATACGAATTGCCGGGAGATCGGGTTGGACTTCATCACAATTTCTTCTTTCCATTTAGCATATTAAATAAAGTCATGCTAGTTTAGAATAACACGAGGATGAGTAAATAATGACAGATATTTCTTGTTTAGATAAACTTAATTTGGGATTGTTTCCATTTTTTTCTGGTTTTAAGCATCATTCTAACAACATTTTCTGAGGTTAATGATTTATTATTAATGATTGTAAAACATACACTCAATTCAGGATATATTCTCTAAAACTACTTTACGACATAAATACACAGTTTTGATTACATTTATATTTATTCATTCAGCGGACACTTTATCCAAAGCGACAAATGAGGAACTTCACAAGACATTTGTTCTAAGAGCACATTTATATTGTTTTCTCTTTAAATAGAAGTTATAGCAAGTGTCTTTGTTCTTTTTGGATAACAAAACAAAAATCCAAATTAAGTACATCATTTTTCTAGCAGTGTTCTCAACCCAAGCGAGAACACATTGGGAGTTCAGGAGAGCGGCGAGGGGTTGGTGACTTATTCATCTTTTCTCCTGTCTTCAGTCCAGCAGTGTTCTCAAACAAAGGCCTCTCTTCACTATAGCTGGCAGGTGATGCTGAATAATGCGTTTGATAGTCTCTCCCGGAGAGATGCTGCTCTCCACGCTACAGTCCAACTTCACTCTGATTGGACGCTGTATTTTGATGCTGAACACACTGTGATTTCTGCGTCAATCACCGGCAGCCCTTTCGTATTTCTTATTCCCTGCATTCACTACACAACTACTCAGCAACACACTGATGGACACCGATCGATGGCTTTCCCTGGCTATTTTGCTGCATCTTAAGTTGTGTTTACAACTGGGCGGAAACATAGGCTGAGGCGATTGACCCGAGTGAACGAGCTGCTACACAGCAGGAGAACATCGATGTGGCAGCTGTCCGTCGCACTGGATTGCATCGGCGCTGACAGCTTCGGCTCCCACGGTGCGCTTTTTCCGCGGAGGTGTTGACAAACGTAGCCGGAGCGCCGGAAGAATGGGCTCCGTTTGCACATCATTAATTAGCCCGCAGAGAGACTCAGTGCAGATCATTCCACATTCCCCAACAAAAATAACAAGAGCTGAACTCAATAGACTTTGTTCGGAAGGGCAATTAAACGTCCAGCGGCTCCATCGATCATACTGTACGCTGAAGCTCATGTCACCTGACAGTTAAGGTGATCAGGCTCGCTTTGGATCAAGTGTAACAAGCGAGGGATCGAATTCTCTGCAATGCAACATGAACGCATTGTAGAGATGCACGATATTACGGAAAAAAGGCATCGCTGTATTTAGTTTTTTACTGTATATACTGTGATATGACCAAATGCAGGAAGTTTCAACATATGACTTGAATAGTTTCTAGAGTGATTTTGTTGGGGGAGTGCAACTATAGAAGATTGTTTACAGCAAAAGAGGTAGCAGTGAATTTTTATTTTTTATTCCGTGGCGGAAACAAGCAGAAAAAAAGCAGAAAAATTACTTTTTACTCTGCAGAAGTGTTTTTAGGGCTAAACAATTTTCAGAAAAACTTGAAAAATTTGGGTGTTCATACTTGGGTTTACTTTTAACAAGCACCAACTCAATCCATGAATTGAACAGAGAGAAAAAAAAAAAAACACTTTCCATTTGAGGTTACTCATGCCACATTCATTTTTGGACCAATTCATTATTACAATAAAATAATAATTAATATAAATTATATAAAAGAAAATAAGATATATATTGTAATTATACCGCAAAATTGCATTACTAATATTTACATCTCAATTTCTCCATTTTCAAACAGAATACCATCAACCTTTTATTTTGTTAGGTTGCTGGCAATTAAATACATTTCACTGCATTATCAGAGTGAAGGACCTGTAAACTCATTTACACACAACGTCTCATAACGGCTTGATTCACAGTAAATGAACTCTAAAACATTGCATGATTAACTACATGTGTGTAAATGATGCGCTTCACTCTGAAACCGGTAGCAAATCTATTTAATGTACTTAATGTATTTAATAAATCGCAGCCTGCATGATTTAACAATCGCACTAAACCATATTGCAATATTGAATGTATTTGTATATGTGGTGCATATGAAACCTCGAGTCTCCTGCATCCCCTGAGCCCTGGCTCTGACTGAACAGCAGCACGTGTGACGCGGCGGCTCACATTAGCAGTTCAGCGAGGCAGTAATACTGCACCGCTCCGCTAGCTGTCACCGTGTTGGGTCTTACACGGATCACATGACTTCTATATGGTGACAGCAGGAGGAAAACAACCCCGATGACAGTAGCCGCAGGGAGTAACACTAAAAGTAGTAACATGACTAACTTAACTTTAACAAGATATTGTTACCAGCATGTAGTGGCATAGCGTGACAAAATACAGTGACCTGAACTCAGACTACAGTCAAGCGGACAGAGACGGAAAGCAATACGCTCTCTGTGCTCTCTCACTTTTTATATGAATCGGTTCATTTTGTTCAAATGATTCACTGATTCAAACACTACCGGTCAAAGGTTTGGAATATTTATGATTTTTCTGTATTTTTGATCAAACAAGTATAGTATGTAGTGCTGGGAATTTCTATTAGGGAATTGATTAATTTGGGTGGTTCATTAAGAAAAATTATTCCATTGCGGACATTCACATCTTTTTATGAAGTAGTGAAATAGTTTCTAGTTTTAAATAATTATAAGCAAATTACACAGTCACTGGAGGTATGCAAGATCTTGTTTGTTTCAATTGCATCTCTATCTACCAGAAACAACAGGAGTCATTGTGTTAGGTAATGTTAAAGGATTAGTTCACTTTTAACTAAAAGTAGTTTCGAAAAAAGATTTGTTCATTTTGATGAACGAGTTCGAACAGGAGAGTCACGAACGTACATCACAGAACAGAGCAAGGCGAGCATTTGTGCTAATAAAACGTAAACCTTTTTATTTATTTTTGAAATGACCGATGGTTTCGCTAGATAAGACCATTATTCATCGCCTGGTGTCGTTTAAAGCCCTTTGAAGCTGCACTGAAACTGGCATTTGGACCTTGAACCGTTTGGTTGCCGATGAAGTCCATTATATGGAGAAAAATCCTGGAATGTTTTCATCAAAAACATTAATTTTCTTTTCGACTGAAGAAAGAAAGACATGGACATCTTGGATGACATGGGGGTGAGTAAATTATCAGCAAAAGTTTTTTTAAAAGTGAACTAATCCTTTAAGTTACTGTGGAAAGCTAGTAAACTAGTTTAAAGTAACTAAACAAGAAACTGCATCACATGCCCATATGATTACCACAGCCTTTCATGTACATCTATAGACAACTTTACCTGATTAACATGAGCACTATAATGTTTGTTTTCCAAGACATGATCTGTCGCCTGAGATTAATGAGTGCTTGGTTTTCTCAGGAGGACCTGAAAGAAAGCAATTTGGCTCGAGCTTTGTAGAGTCATTTCATCCAGGACCTTTGAAATCATATTGCCACTTACTGCTCAAATGAGACTTTTATGATGCCGTTCTGGAAGAGATTCAAACAATCAAATCACGACACATGAAATCCAAAACACTATCTGACAGACATAGAGATATATAGAACAATATACTGTATATAACAACAGAATGATAGAACAAACGAATGAAAGATAGATAGATAGACAGAAACAATCAGACAGACAGACAGACATTGTGTGACACACACACACACACACACACACACACACACACACACACACACACACACACACACACACACCACACACACACACACACACACACACACACACACACACACACACACACACACACACACACACACACACACACACACACACACTTTATTATTCTCTAGAGTGTTTCTCTTGCAGTCGTTCTCCTGACACATGTATAAGGAATGGCCTGTGAGATTATCTGTCTATACTGCATATCTCTTTACTCTCTAGTCATGCAATACACTGCCCATAATTAACCTCTCGTAAAGGACAGAGGACGACGAAACACCCTGGACACAGTTAACCCTCTGAGGTCGGACGTCACGAGGCCGTGATGAGCTCACTTTTTTCCTTTTCAGTGCAAAAGAGACTCAAATTACTCTGTTGATTTTTATCTTACATTTAAGTGTTGTACATCATTAGATCCTGTTTAGTTTCTATTTTTTTTAGGGTACTCACAATAAAAACAAAGTGTTGTGCTTTTCGTCAAATAAAGAATAATAAACATGATGCGCGTTTTACCTTCTCTCCGTCAGTGAAGTCCATTCTGAAACGCGTCCGAAAAAATAACTGTAACTCTGTTAATACTTGTCACAGAGATACGAGAGATGTCTCTTTATGAAGCTGAGATTCTCTTCTTTTAAATGAAGTAAGCTACTAAAAAAAATATATTTCCAGTTTATGTAATCCGTTTGAAACCAAGGAGAGTTACAGTTGTTTCGTTCTCCCCTCATTATCATTAATCAGCTCAGATCGCCACGCCCCCAGCGCTTTTCACATGGTAAAATAGGTGATCTATGCATCGCACACGCGGCACGCCCCGCGATCCAGCCACAAAAACATGAAGCTTCTTCATCAGATCATTCACTGTTAGTTCATCGCGTTTGGAGGATGGCAGCAGCACGCTACTCCGACAGAGAGGCCCTTCAGATGATTCTGGACAGTGATGACGAATTCACATTTTCTTCAGAGGAAGATTGCAATTCGGACGACGAAAAGGCTGCATTTTCAAGAACGAATTGATTCAACCGAGGATAGAAGTTCGGAGTAAGTTTTTTAGTGTTATAATTCGTTTTCTTATCATATAGAGCTCAAATGAATTTTATATTTTGCCTAGTTTTGGCTAGCTTTTGACATAGGAAATACCTCACAATATCCCTAACATTGTATGCTCGTGTAAACTTTTTAAATGTGATATTCTCTGAACATATTTGTATATAGCATACATATTTTTCACTCAGTTTTGATTAGTTTATGACACTGATTATCATGCTAAATAGCCTACTGCCTTATGTGTAGTGCATTTTGTTCGAGAATAACTTCTAGGTTATGTGATTGAGATAAATATATTTCAGACTCCGGTAAAATACGTGATACTGTCTAAATACAATATATTTTATATATAAATGTTCAGTTTTGGTTAGCCCATGACTTATCATGCTAAAATAGCCTACTGCCTTAGCCTATGTGTAATGCATTTTTTGGGGAATAACTGCTAGGTTATATGTGATATTTCAGACTCTGGTAAAAACGTGATAGATTCTGTCTAAATACAATATGTTATATATAAATGTTCAGTTTTGTTTAGCCTATGACACTTTATCATGCGTAAATACTTGTTTGTGAATACAGGTGTAATGTTTGAAATGTAAGTTAGTGATGTGTCGTTCGTTCGCGAACAATCCGTTCATTGTGTAGCCTATCCCTAAATGCGTGCTGTCTATATGGGCCATAGATACTCGCAAATGTTCAGTTTTAGTTAGCCTATGACACTAATTATCATGCTTACTGCCTTATGCACTGTGAATACAGGTGTAAATGTTTGAAATGTAGCGATGTGTCGATCGCGAACGATCCGTTCATTGAGTGTACATAATAAATGCGTGCGTTCTATATGGGCCATCAACAGATACTCTGTTGTATACATAATGTATGCTAACAGTTATTTTGTTTTGTTTTTAGGAATGTGGCATCATGCTCTCCTTCTCCAGCACCTCGCAGAGGGACACGCAGGTCTCGTTCAGTTCTCAGTGCGATCGAGAATAATACTGAGTAAGTGCATAGACGTAATATCGTTTACATCGTCATAATGTAAAAGTTCCTATTATTGTGTGAAATTAATCCATGGTAATTAGTGATTGATAAGCGTAATAATAATACAGTTTCTTTGATTGTGTTATCAGCATGCATTCTATATGGGCCATCAACAGATGTTGTTGTTGTTGTTGATACTTTATTGATCCTTTGCAGGAAATTATATTGTCACGGCAGCTTTAACACTCAATAACAAAACATAATACAAAAAAAAACAATAATACCTATATAGAATATTCAGTAACAGATGCATATTCAGTACAGAATATTCAATAACTCTGTTGTATACATAATGTATGCTAACAGTTATTTTGTTTTGTTTTTTAGGAAATTGGCTGCATCACGTTCTCCTTCTCCAGCACCTCGCAGAGGGACACGCAGGTGTCGTTCAGTTCTCAGTGCGATCGAGAATAATACTGAGTAAGTGCATAGACGTAATATTTTACAGATGAAATGTAGCCTAATTGTGTTTACATCGTCATAATGTAAAAGTTCCCATTCTTGTGTGAAATTACAAATATGTCTTTTTTAAATCCATGGTAATTAGTGATTGATAATGATAATAATACAGTTTCTTTGATTGTCTTATCAGCATGCTCACACTTTTTCTTTCTTCTTTTTTTATAACAGATGTGACAATGTCCAAGCACCAGTTCCGAAGAGAGCCAAGGCAAACAAGCAGACGAGCAACATGCAGTCCACGCTGTCATGGAAAACAGAGACCGATGTTGACATGGTTCCACAGACACTTCGATTTCTTCCTGCACGGGAAACTGGACCGCAACTGAGCTCTGTAGACTCGCATTCGCCCATGAGTCTATTCAAACAGTTTTTTAAACCTGCGGTAGTTTTTTTTTAGTATTCTTTGAATAAAAATATTTTTTTTATAAAAAAAAACAAGTTTGGTATTTTTATGTTTGTTTTTTTTGAAAGGATGTGTTAAGTGATAGTAATGACTTTAAGTCTTTACATTCTTAGGAAAGAACGTAAATTCTATTTTGAATAAATGCTGTTCTTTTTAACTTTTTGTTCACCAGTGAATCATTCTTTGTTCAGGCTGCCTCAAAGCACCTTGATGGCCCATTAGCCATTGGGGGAGTGTCTTTAGTCTTCCCAGGTGTAAATCACATTAATATTCATGGGCATTAACACTCCCACGCATACAGCACTGCTGACCCAAAAACTGATGTAAGAAATTCAAATCGTTATATTGATGTTTCTGAAAGAGTGGTCAGAATGATTTTCACTTCATTTTGAAGTAAAAATTCTAGCCTACAAGAATAGTAACTCAAAAGTATTGTGGACAACTATTCATTATGTGTTAAATGGCCTTATTGCAGTGACATTTTTTTTTCCAAAACGTACTAACCACGCATATTATTTTTTTTCTATAAAATGCAAACAAGTACATCAATTTTGCTCACATATTATTGTAGCAGAGTTTGAGCTGAATACAGCAAATTTATATGTTGGCAAATGGTATGTTTTAAGTAGCTGAAATAAGCACAAATGTCAGGGCATACCAAAACACCGAAAGAGCCCCAAAACAGCTCAGACCTCAGAGGGTTAAAGTGTCGCTGCGTGTCCCACTGAGCAACAGCTTTATCCTTAGGGGAGAGAGACACAAAGAGAGACAAAATAGAACGACAAGAAAAGCCGTATATTAGTGCAGTATTTTAATCAGATGATTTTATGGAAGCAGTGCCGTCATCAAGGGACATCAGTTTCGGACACAAACACTTTTTTTTTACACCATAATCAGGGCTTGACATTAACACCCGCCAACCCGCCAAATGCGGGTGGATTTCACCCGTGGCGGGTAACACAGTCACTAGCCACTTTGGCGTGTTGAAAAATTGTAGTCTTGTCAAAAAGGCATCTGAAATAACATAACACGCGGACTGGCCGTCGGACTGAGGGCTGTTTTAGTCTGCCCTTAATTATCAACTTAACCAGCGGCAGCGATGATAAAGCGATCTTTTTTAATAGCAGGAGAATCCAGACCACAGGCGCGTCTCGCGCTCTCCTGCAGTGCCGCTGCGCGAGGGTGCGCGCGCCAAATATGACATCCAGACTTTTGTCAAACGCCAATATAAAGTTGAATCTGTCACAGTGCAGCCACAGTCCCTCAAACCTGTATACCGTCAGCCTCCCGCCTGATTTTAACCTAATGGTACGATCTCTGTCATCATCACACGCGACTGCTGGTCGCATGCACACACACACACACACACACACACACACACACACACACACACACACACCACACACACACACACACACACACACACACACACACACACACACACACACACACACACACACACACACACACACACACACACACACACACACACACACTCAGTGCGTGAGTGTGCGTGGCCGAGCAGTGCGTAGAAAAAATGCGCAGGAGAACGAGATAAAGAGAAAAGGTAGAGCTGAGATAAAGAAAAAATTCTCTTAGTGATTAAGGGACACGGTGTATAACTACTAGCAGGACTGCCCATGTCAGTATCACAACAATCTTTCCAGAGTTAATTCTATGTTTTAATAAATTAATCATGCCATGAAAGAAAGCAGGAGATGCGTTTGTGGGAATAATCTGGCAAATGAAGACCTGTAGGCCTATACTTGTTTCAGGTGGACATATGTCCAGTTACTCTGAGGTACCAGAGCTTCATGATGATAATTATTAAACCAGTCAGAGCTCTGAGGAAATGCAGATGCAACAATCCAAAGTCCCCAAAACGGCCATAGGCCTATATAAAAATGTAATCATGTTGCCTTAATTGTGGATTTTTTTCTTAGAAAAAATCATTTATTCTTTGCTCGTTGTTTCTAATGCAGATAATTGTTCTACTCTGTATTACAGTATTTACTGATAAAAAAACCTGATGCAAAACTTTACACACAACCTTATCAGAGATAATGATATTAGTACGTTTTAAGCCCCGTTGTCAACTTTAATCATATAAAACGTAATTTTCTAACAACAAAAATTGGCTAGTAAAAATGCTGCATGGCTAGTAATTTTGGAAAACCACTAGCCACATTGGCTAGTGAGCAAAAAAGTTAATGTCAAGCCCTGACCATAATTATAGAGTATAACGAAGGAGGGTCAATTACTCCTGAAGAAAGTTATACAACACATTAGCAGTTGAGGAAAATGACAGCCTGAGCGTTCAAGAGCTTCACCAGTGACTATTATAAGTACTGCAGTTCTTCAGACCCTAAAGTACAACGTCCACAAACACCGCAGGGAGTGTATAACACAGCAGAGACATGGACATCTCAGAGCAGATCCTCACGAGAGCTTCATCAGTTCAACACTTCAGAACTCGGCTCTCGGATTCGGCTGATTAATGTCATTAAGCCAGCGTGATTGCACACCGAGAGCACTTAGAAGGGTCCACTTTTACATCTGACGGAAACACACCCTCACTTCAAACTTATCAAGAGAACAAATACCACAGTTCACCAGAGGATTCGTCAGCAATGATGATGGATGTGGGGAGTAAAGGGCAGGCTTCGATCCGAACCAGTCCAGTGATGGGAAAAACATCTAGTGGGAAGTGCTTAAAGCTGTACCACGGTATAAGCTACTGTCTGGTTATCTGTATGTATATTACAATAAAACTAAATATGTTATAAAACACACCACCCCACCCTTTTCGTCTGCATTTAATAAATCTTAAACATATTAATAGCCACACAAATGTGGTTCAGGCAACGCATCTATTGATTATCTTCATTGTTTTATATTTATATGAAATGCAACATACAACCCTGCCTCTTTTCATTTAAAAAATATGAAACATATTATTAATATGTGGTTCAGGCAATACTGTATGTACATGTATAATAAAATGTTTTGTTAAATTGTCAGTTAATGATCAATAATAGCCATTATAAAAGTAGAAGTATATAAGAAGGAATATAATAGGAAATAAAGGAAAAATTCAGTCAAATGTACAAATTCAGTTAAATAAAGTTATGAAACTTCACTTTGCCCTCAGCCAAAATTATATGCCCGGAACAAATAATATATTCATGAGACCAAAGATCGTCGTTAGATAAGACAAATGATATCTCATGTTTAACCACTGCAAATACATCAGAGCCAGCGGCAAACGTCGGAAAGACTAGCCGAGGAAAAGGCTATTGTTGGTGTCACATCTCAACAATATTCAAATAGGTGCTATTTTTCTAAATAAACCACAGATTTGAGCTTTAAACAACTACATTCTTACATGAAAAACACAATAACAGAAGTATTTTAGATGCAGGCTTTCTCCTCCACCATTGAAGCTTTCTGGTTGGTGCGAGATGCATTCTGGGATACCTGCCGGTTTCAAGTTCACACAAGTCATCTCTCGACGAATCCTCTGTAAAAGAGGCGGATCAAGAACACATCCGGGGATCTGAACTGGACTTGGCTAATGCATATTGAGAAATGGCCTAGGTCACCTAATGAAGACAGGAACTGGGAGCACAAAACTAAGCAAGTATGTTTAGCAGGAGTTCTTATGGAACTTTTTTCATGTTTTTCATCATTAACTTCCATCTTCATCAACAAAGCACAAACAATAATATTCAAACAAAGGCTCTCAAACAATTACACACACTTGCGCGTGCACAGTGCAGTTCTACACTGGATAACAGGACATGTAATGTCATTATCTTGCTTTGTTTCCATCCATTAGCACTCCGGCTCTTAAATGTCTTCCTGAGCGTTGGGTGCTTTTATGAAATCAGTAATTAATCTTTTCTTCGGGCCTGTGACCCCAGAGGTCTGGCTTGTTTACTTGCTGTCGAGCTGTTGGAAAACTTATCAGACCTTCTAATATAAACACTCGCTGCAGAGAGCCAAAAGAAGCCAACTCGCTTCGCCCTTCTCAAAATTTATAACACCTCACAGTGAAAAAGACAGACAGAGAGCCAAATAAATGTTCTGATGCATTATGGTCGGGGTGGACAGCACGACCAACGTATTATATTACATATCATTTCACGACCTGAAAATGTAACCCCCCAAAAATTACAGGTATTTTAACTAATTTCATAGTTTTTTTCTGTAACACTTTACAATAAGGTTCAATTTGTTGTCGTTCTAAAGTATATATCAATTTTGGTCAACATTTACTAATACATTATTAACATCAAAAGTTGTATCTGTTAATATTGAACTAACAATTAAGTAACACTGAACAGTTGCATTTTTATTAACTAACATTAATAATGATTAATAAATACAGTAACAAATAAATTGCTCAATGCAAGTTCATTTTTGTTAATGCATTAACTAATGGGACCTTATTGTAAAGTGTTACCTTTTTTTTCTTTACTGTTTGGAACTTGATGCAAATCAAAAGGTCAGATTTGATGCACCAAAGCTAAATCTAGACACTGTCAAACCACCCAGTCCTGCATTACGGGTATCGAGTGATTTGGAGACAGAGCCATGAGGGACATCACAACAAATGTGTCACGGTCCTTTTGTTCGGCTCTTTCCCCATTTCAACCTCTTATTTCTAGGTTGCCATAGTAACACAAGAGTCATGAGCTGCAGTCAACAGCATTTGCCGAACTAAACAAATGTTTCGACAGCATTTCATCCGTTTCTCGACCCAAACTGAAGCATGGATATCAGCTCAGATGGCAACTATAGACACATCAATAAGGGTGGTAAAGTTGTCATTTGTATGCTGGCAAATGTTTAGCAACATTTACATCAATAAATTAAATAAATATTCTAGCGTCTGCTCACGTCAAGGCACATGAACATTGGTGTTGAGTGTTTTAGCAAAGCAAGCACACCGGTTTCTTATCTAGTTGCAAAGAAGAAGGCTTGTGAGAGGTTTTCTTCAGATAATTTTGTTAAAGGTACAATATGTAGAATTTTAGCAGTAAAATATCCAAAAACCACTAGGCCAATGTTATATATTTTGTTTAGTTGATTACTTTCAATATCCAAAATGTTTCCAACTATTTGTAAATCATGGAAAAATTGCATGTATATTGGGCGTGTGAGCAGCGGTGAGGAGTCGCCAGTCAATGGTGTCATATCCGCGTTAGCCTCGGTTTCCGTCAGGTTTGACCTCGTACTGGCTATAGTAACCATGGCGACAGACGTTGACAACTGGGTTATGCCGATTATGCCTAGAAGGACGCTCACGCTGTTGTTGTTTTGTTCAAGCATTATGGATCATGGCAAGCAGACTTTGAGACAAAAAAAGACTAAAACGAAGATCAACATGTTTCGAGATGCGAGAGTTCCACGTCCACGACTAACTTCCACTCGACAGAGACGCGAGTGTTGCATGTACTTTATTAGACAGCTGAGCAAATGTACATAAAACTAATCAATGTTATTTAGTTCAACATGATGAAATGTTAGAATATGATCTGTATGCTATTCTAATGTTGATCTAGCTTACTTAGTCTCATACAGCCACAAACAACCCAACTAACAGCATTCAACACACTCAAATGCGTTTAGTGTGATAGTGTAACTGTTAGAGCGAGTGAAACAGCGCTGCGTTACCTTAAGTTTCACTCCTCTAATAAACTGACCTGTGTGAGTATTAATTCAGCACTTGTGTGTAGTTTGGTGGAATGAAATGTCCTTATTCCTTTATATCCGCGGGACTCGCGTTGTGTGTGGCGCTGGTGTACGTCTAGCAATCGCTCCTGCTTCACCACAGTCATGATAAAAACATCAGTGTATTCACTCATCCATAAAAGATCCATCAGCTTGACGACAAGATCCATAATTCAGCTTAATGCGGAATATACGTCATCAATATACACCTTTGTAATTGTAAGAGGTTAGCGACCCCTGGTGGCGAAAAATCCTACATATTGTACCTTTGTTGGCTGACTATATTATCAGCTGATGTAATCAACCAATACTGGCTGACAAATCGCTGTTTGGATGAGCTATAGACAAGTTTTAGCATATAGCTTCCTGAAACCTTATTTTCATAAACCTTGGTCATAAAACATGCACAATTATAAATCAAATTGATTATTTCTTCAGAACTTGAGAATAGAATCATCTACTAAGTAACCTAGACATGAAAACATCATTGCTACAGTGAAGAACGACCTGGGTTTCAGTTTATCCTCAAACTGCCAATAACAATGAAGAGCTCGCGAACAACTGAGCAACGAGAGACGTCACGAGTCAATACAGCACGTCCACATCGCACACCGATGACCCTTAAAGATGCACGAGGAGTCACTGAGAATATACCAAGTACAAGCCTTTGTAAAACTGTATGTACATTAAATATACATTAAACTTTTAAAATATAAAAAAGGTTAGTTTTACAATGTTAATAACTGTGGAAACGTGTCATAATAGTCTGTGGAAAGGGTCCATTGCATTATGACAA
This sequence comes from Chrosomus eos, assembly GCA_036326025.1. NCBI lineage: Eukaryota > Metazoa > Chordata > Actinopteri > Cypriniformes > Leuciscidae > Chrosomus > Chrosomus eos. The sequence goes on along the minus strand of CM070831.1, from coordinate 4,527,985 downwards.
CCTATTTAAGAATGGTTTTACAAATGCACAAATGTGTGTTCCTTATGTTGCATGAATGTGAATGCACAGTAATTCTCTATGTTTACTCTATAAAAAGGCCACTAAATCACTGTTCCTAAATTCCTGGAAAGCATTTTATCATGTGCATGTGAATAACTGCACAAACTCCACCTGCAAAAGTCCCACAGATATCATTTTAAGATGAGCTAGAACGCAATAAAAAGCATGTGAAAAGTTAGCCGTACGAAATGCACGGTGAAGGCTTAATATTTCTCGTTTGCTGCCCAATAGATATGAAAGGAAAGTGCAATATTAAAAGAAAACACAGCTGTTGGAGGCTCATTGATTAACATGAGCGAAGACTACTGGTGTTCCTTCTCCTGCGGGACTCGGGACATCAAAGCCAGCACACTTAAACTACACAAAGAAATGCAGTTGCAGAAGTTGATTTCATTGAGCGACACTCTTTCAATTACAGCTGGCTGTGATCCCTGAGAAGCGTCCAGTGAAGTTACAGGGGTCAGACAAGAGCTTACAAACAACACAAGATGCAGAGGAGTGATTTTCTTTCCTTTTCAGCTTTAAAAGAGCAAAGCAACTAGCCCATGAGACCGCTGCTAAACCCGTAGCTCCCTTCCACATATTTAACCTTTACATTCATGTGAAGCCGCTTTCCCTCCAGCAACACAAACCAACGTAAAGTTCATCTAGCTGTCACAGAGAGACTCTGTTCCTAACTCAAACTAGACTATTTTGCCAAAAGAGTGCAATAACCTCAAAGAGGCTCATGATCGCCCTTCTGAAACCTAAAATGACAAACACTCAGTCTTGTGGACTTCACAGACATGCAAACATTGGCCACTGCAACCCGCAAGACCTCAAGTACAAAGTTGATTTGATTTGGGGAGAATATCATATTTTCACTTAAATAACATCCAGTATTGGCTCTTTCCAAGCCATTGATGGAATTTTCCATCATTTTTGGGACAACACTTCCCAGTCATCGACTGAATTTCACATTAGGGGGCGCTGCTACGCATCTACTGAAAGAGTACTGAATCTCCTGATCAAAACACAAGTGAAAAAGAAGAGTAAACAAGCGAGAGCATATGTAAAATAATACTGCCTAATGTTACCGAATGAAATGTCGACCCAGGACGAGCTACAGGACTGTGAAGCTTTGGAGGTGTTGATGGACTTGATCTACTCCATCTATGTTTTGATCACTGTTCTGGACGTAGTCTTTGAAAAACCAAATTAAAGTGTTAAAAAAAGTAATGCATGAAAATATGTTTTTTTTTAAAGCAGAGGGTCTGTTCTTTCTTTTGATATATTGCATGTTCAGATATTCATATAACACAATTTCTGAGGGCCATGAAACTTTTGTGAAAACAATCAAAAATGCAAAATCAACATCTGGTAATTTAAAAATAAAAATTAATTAAAGCTAAATAGAAATATAAAAAAAAACTACAGAAAATGACAAAATGACATAAAAAATAGCTAAAATTACAATTAAAATGAAAACTAATTCAAAATATGAATAAAAACTATAATAGTAGTATGAAAGTAATACTGAAATAATGATAGCATGACATGAATTCACTTAAGTATTAGCTTTAGACTTAAGAACCACCATATTAACCAGAAAATATCAATCTTTTTCTCTTGCCATTTTCCTCTAATTTCCCCCTGCCTTCTGACGTTTGTTGATCTCACGAGACATCAGGTCATTAAACAACTGTTTGCACACACAGATCACCAGGGTATAGCTTTAATTTCCCCGGCATTTATTAATTCAGACCTGTCGATCAGAGAGTGTTAAACCTCCACACAGCCCGAGGGACGTCCTCACCGCAAACCCCCAATACACAACACAACCATAAAACACAGGCCATGCCAAAGTCATAACCATACATTACAGTCATCCACAGCTATTTACAGCACCAGCACATCTATCCCACCGGATCATCAAACCCACTGGGAGCGTTTCGAAATCTCCTCACTGGCCACTCAGAGGACAAACCATTAGCTAATGATGTTACACAACTCAGTTTGATCTGGCCAGTTATATGGATGTAATAGGACTTGAATGCATGCACAAACAAAATATAAACATGATGCTGAAAGCATCGCTAATAATACACTCATTTACCTGCACAAACAGACATGCCTCACTTTAGAGTAAGATGCAAGTAATTAAGTGTCATTCCGGGGATGCAAATGTACAATATTATTCATAATTTAACAAATAATAGATTGTGGCATCCTTGCCTTGCAACCTCTTTCCAATTAACGCCCTGCTTTTATAAGCTTAATTAATAGCCACTGCAGCAACACACACACACACACACACCACACACACACCACACACACACCACCACCACCACCACACACACACGCACACACACACCACCACCACCACCACACACCACCACACACACACACACACACACACACACACACACACACACACACACACACATTCTGCAGTTTACGAGGATCCCTGGGGACACATATCATAATCAAAAAGAAAACGGACACAAGAATATATCCTTGATGGCCAGTAGATGCACGTTAGCAGAAAGTTTACAGCATTAAATGAGATATGCAAGTGTTTTTTTCTCATCTATATAAATCTCAGTGTCTCAGATCATGTCAAACCAGGACTTGACAACACTTTGTAGGAATTAACTGGAATGAAATAAAAGGGGCGCAATGAGCGCATTGCGCAATTTAGGGGTGCAATGAAAATGTACCAAATAATGATTTTTTCAATTAATCACAAGCTTTAATTTATTAGAATACAAAACCTTCACAAGGTAATAAGCAGATATTGTACCAATATTAAAACCCTTTAGGCTATATTGAATAATGTGCTAAAATAATGTCTTGGCTCTCCTCTTGTGACGGGGTGGCCCAGCACTCATATTCATACAATACAATCTTTTGAAGTTTAAGTTTTAGTTTAGGTCCTTTATTGTCCACATGTGGAAACTTGTCTTTGTCTTCACTATACACCACACACAAGGACACCAACACAACATAAAAATATACAAAATAAACATTAAAACAATAACATTCCCATGCATAGCCTACATATCCACCCCTTCTCATATTCATATCTTCTTAACATTTAAAATTCGAGTGGCACAAACGACACCTGGTACACATTTTTACTCGCCCTAGGTTTTCTAAACCGTCTCCTTGATGGTAACAACTGAAATTTAGAATGTAAGGGATGAGAAGAATCCTCTATAATAACCCATGCTTTTTGTTTAACTTTTAATAAATATATTACACATTCAGTTGTCTTTGTGTCTTAATTGCACTAGCTACGTAAACTATAATTTCTGCTTTGATTTAACAGCAGACTCATGCAATAGTCATATTAAAAGAAATACTCTCTACAAGATTATTATAGACCATTTCTAAAATATATTTGCTCACGCCAAAGTGTTTTAGCCTCTGAATAAGATGCAATCTCTGCATTGCCTTTTGAAAAACATAATCCACATTTCCAGCAAAACTCAAGTTACTATCTATGAAAAGTTCCAAAGTATTATAACTATTAACTAATTCTACCTGGTATCATTGAGTATCAAGTGTTGCAATTTTAGAGTTGTTTCAATAATCATTAATTCCTACTAATAATAATATAACATAAGGCTGTATTGATATTCCTGTGTTCTGTCCCCCAAATTAAGACCTCTTAAAATAGTAATTAATATGTGTGTTATACCATTTAAGATGTTAGGCGATTCATTTTCTGCATGACTAGTCGGCTAAGTCCTAGTTGGCAAGATGTTCACTGATTACAAGACTTCTAATGCAATGGTTCCAATTAAAAAAAAGCATGATCGACAGACACACGCTGAACTCGTCGCTTCCTCTACATGACAAATTCTGCTGTAGCCTGAAGATATGATCAAAAATTATTCAGCCTCTTCCACCCTTCCCACGCTTTTATCTCTTTAACAAGCAGTTTGGACTCAGATGTGAGCGAGCAACATTTGAGCATCTGTTGCCTCGACACCTGCTTTGTTTTCATTGGGAAAAAAACCCAAACCAAGTGTAGCAGCTGCTGTGTTATTTATATTCAATGCTATTCTGGCATTCTAGACAGGGGATCCATTGTCTTACATTATCTAAATTCAAAATCAAAAACAAGCACCCACAGGCGCATCCACATTTGTGCATGATAAACATAGCATACTACCTGCGTGCCTGCAGAATACGGTTTCATTAATAGTTGTAGTAACTGTGATTTTAATTCGTGCATACTATATAGTACGGTGTATATGTGAATTGGGACGCAGCCGGTAAACTGACTGGAAGTTCAGGAGAGGACAAACGCTCAGAGCACGGCTCATAACGCTGGATGTCGTGAGTTTTACGGGCGGTGGTGACCGAGAGACTCGCATTCGCCCCGGACACACAAATCAACATCAAACTCAGTTCTGCGGAAGGCTCAACTTTCTGGGAAAGCATTGATTGTGGGAGCAGCCTTCTGGGATCAATAGAGCTCTCATTGTTTAAAGCAATGGCCTTTAGCCCATAAACAGCGTTTTCTGCAAAGCGATCGAAAGCCTTATGACCGTCTTTGTAATAATGAGAGATGGGCCTGATCTGGAAAGCTTTTGGCTCTCTCTATGCCTGAAATTTGCATTCTTTCAATGCTTTTTTGCAGATGGAAGAAGAGGATAACAACACACATTTGCCCTGATTAGAATACAGCACAACAACCCATTTTGGATTGTTAAAGAAACAGTTCACCCAAAAATGCTGCTTACATTATCTTTTTGTCACTAGGGTGAACATAAAACCTGTCAAGAACATGTACATGTATATTTCACACTAAAATCAAATGAAATAATTAATTAGAAATTATATTTTACATAAAGAAAATTCAAAGAAGCATGTGCGGATTTAAAACCTATAAACAAAATCTCCCACAAATATTTAGCAACATTGCATGTATTTGTGACTAAAATGTAACTTTTCTCAAAGTTCCAAGTTGGTATTATTAATGTTTTAATAATCTAAATACGTAACCTGAGAAGTTTATGGTTTTTATAATGCCTAACCAAAAATCAACATTCTGAAACATTTGGTTCTTTTTGCATAACCAAAAGCAAGAACTTTGAGTAACATGAACCGGAAAATGTTGTGTAACTTCATTAACCGTTGATTACAACAACAGCCGCTCAGAGCTCTTGTTCCACCTGTCAGGGAGCAATGTGTTCACTTTCATCATATTCTACCAGACAGGATCAAGTCACATATCTTGTTAGCAGCAATTTCCTTCAGAACAGTCTGTCACTGACGTCGCTCCATCTCACGACTTTCATGAAAAGATTCAATTGAGCTCAGTCTGAGCACGCGGTGTCTGGGGTGGCATTGGACACCTCTGACATCTGATTGGACACCGCAACATTTTATCTGTATGGCATTTTAATGCTGAGAGAAATTTAGTTAAGAAAAAAAAGTGAAAGTGACATGTGAAGGCCAAGTATGGTAACCCATACAGAATTTATTCTCTGGATTTAACTCATCCAAGTTAGTGCACACTCATTAGTAGTGAGTAGTGAACACACACACACACACACTGAAAACAGTGGACACACACACACACCGGAGCAGTGGGCAGACATGTTTTGCTGTGGCGCCCGGGAAGCAATAGTGAGCACCTCACACAAGGACGCCTCATTCCTGAAAGTACTGAGAATCGAACCCGCAACCTTCGGGATATCGAACCATTAGGCCACGACTGCATTTCACGACCGCCTCATTTCATTTCACTTCTTGTTGAAAGAAGTATTTATTTTGATGTGTGGTGGCACAGCATATTATTAATGTACGTTAATGCTGAATATGAAGAGAAAATGAATGTTGCAAGATACAGAAGATTTAGAATACATGGAGGTCGCACCCTGTAGAAATGCAGAGCTGTTCAAAATCCTGCTATAATGTTGTGTAGTGTTTCTGGTGCGACTTCACAAGATCAACAAGGTGCGTGAAAAGAAAAAGACAAATTGGAACAGTACCAGTAACACTTGCAAAATAGAGAAATCAAAATGGTCAGAGCATATGTGATGATTGTAATATTTGTATAATCACATTAAGATATTAAAATACATAAATGTATTTTTTGTTTGACATTGTACTTTTTGTGTTATTTTGTGCTTGAACATGTTGATTAGAAATGCTCCATAAGAACAGAGGCTATTGGCCTGATATGTTATGTGATTAGTGGATGTCATACCATCTGACTTTTTCACTGGTTGTTTTCACATAAGTTTGATTTTTGCTTATGTACACGTGCTGGCGAAATAAAGAATAAGTATTTTTTCAGCTCCAGTTTCTTGATCTCTCCATTTCGCAAGTGTTGCTGGTACTGTTCCAATATTTCTTTCAAAATCCTGCCAGACTGCAACTCACATACTTCCCCATTAAATCACATCAACAATGATTTAGGACAACTACAGTATAATATACATTATGACTTCACGCTAGGCAGGAAGAGCGTGTATAGACATTTTTTCTATAATATATATTTGTCTTTCTGTGGATTGGATTGGAAAAAAAAGTCTATGCTACATATAGAGATACATAATAATAATAATATCCTATAGATTTCTCTATGTTTGCACTGTTTTTAAAAAACCCTCTAGCACCTTTTGCCTGTATGGATATTCAATGTTTTGAGAACGCAACACAGCATGGCACTTCTCGTGCCAGGGATAGTTCACTTTGAAATTATTTTTTGGTATGTTTTAGCTTACCTCAAGGGCATCCAAGATGTAAGTGTCTTTGTTTCTGCAGTAGTTTCAATTTTGATATTTTTAGGTCAAACCGTTCTTGTCTGTCAGTCATATAATGTAGGTATATGGTCACTTCCTCAGAGAGCATACACAGAGAAGTCCAAATTAAACATGATTTAATGACTCGTAAATGTAAGTACACATTGATGGCCTAAGACACGAAACGAGCGGTTAGTGTGAGAAAACGAACAGTATTTATCTCGTTTTTACCTTTTGGTGGACAGAGCCATCTCATTGGAACTCAGTTGAGACAGTTGAAGCCCATTTTTAGCGATTTTTGAGCACTTCCGTTCCTGACGCGCAGATTAAAACCGACTCAAACTAAGCTTGATGACATGAGCAACCTCTCTGACAGACGTAAATCTTCTAGTAGCTGTGCGTGAAAATTGCCAACGTTAATCTTGCAGAGACGGGGAACTTAAGCAAAGAGTTCTTTGGCGTGAGTGAGCAGGAGTATTTTGTCCCGTTGCTTTTATTGACTCATTATCTATGGGCTTCTCCCTTGACGGGACGTCCCCCCGATTGCCTGCGAGCTTCTCCTCCTGTCTGTACGGTCATTCCTGTTCAGCGCGACAGAGAGTCGAGTGGTTATGACGCAGTCGTTAGCCTGTTTTTACAAAAACTGTTTCTATGGGGCCATAATGTAACATAGAAGGTAATGGAGCCCTTTATACATTGTCGTGTTTCTTTAGAAATAAATAATGGACAAATGGAGTCTTTAAACGCCTCAGATGTAAAGTTATTCGCTGTCAAAGTGACGCCAAAATGAATGGGAGTCAATGGAAATGCTAACGCAAGTGAAGTTCTGCTACAAGATGGCGGCACCCGGCCGACTTCAACTTCCGGTCGATGGATTACCCCTTGGTAAACACAGCCACGTCCAAGTGATCTGAGGGCGCTGGCGCTTCAGTCTGACAGACAAGAACGGTTTGACCTAAAAATATCAAAATCGAAACTACTGCGGAAACAAAGACACCTAAATCAATCATTAATTTCAAAGTGAACTATCCATTTAACGCTAAAGCAATCACAGGAATCACTGACGTTTTGTTTTTTTAAATGCCGGGTAAGGTTTAGACACTTATTTTCTTTCATGGTCTCTGGACCATCTGAAGTAACCTTGGCCACCTCATGTATAAAACTCTAGTTTAGCCCAGAAATGGTTCACTTGTTCCTGCCAGATACTGTCAGCGAACTGCAGGTCTGTTTAAGTGCATTCTGACTCTTATGTTGTGAATGGCAGGATTCCTCGATTTTATTGGCAGGAGGTTGGAAATAAATGCAGGTTGACATGCGGCTATACCCACAGGGATATAAGCGTACCTATGCACTGTAAATACAGCAGCGATAGACAGATAGACAATGCTAAATTGAACATGTATGTGTAAACTTAATGGCTGTATCAATAATGCAGCACATGATTCACAGCAGGAGAATAACCCAAAAAGTCTCCATGCATGATGTTTATTCAGGTCATTCTTACGTCCTGAAAGGTTTGATACGATCACTGAAGCTCGACTGATAAAACATTCATGTAAAGACGAATCCTGTGGGCTGACAGAGGTGAAGGAATGACAAAGAGCTGCAAGCTAATACCCTTCCGTCAGCAGTGATTTGATCTTGCGGCAATTCAAAGGCGGGCAATTCCTCAGAAAAATAGGCTATAGGCTTTTGACATAACTTAATGCCTTAATGGTTATATGCATAATATTTCAAGATATTGCAGGTGCAGAGTGGACAGGCTTTAATAACCCAATCAGTCAAATAAATAGCATAGAAAGGGAAGGTGCAAACCTGCTAGCTCTTGAGCTAAACTCAAAGAGCGAAGCTATGAAAGATGTAGCTGATAGGACATTAGTCTCGTTTAGCTAGATTTCGAAATATCAGCAAAAAGTCTGTTCATTTATCAGATAATAAAAACAAACATGGGTATCATTTCTTAGGTTTCATTTGTTAACATTAAGGGGTAAAGTCACCACGGGCGAAATGGGCTTGTAATAAAACCTGGCTGCATATGCAGTAGAAAGGCGAAAACAATTGAAATTGGTGCTACCTTCCCTTTTGACAAATAGGTAGGAAAACTTCAACACCCATAATGCACTGGGCATGTTGCAATCCAAGGCCACTCCCACCAGTCTGCTATGAACACGCTTATCAGAGTCAAAGATCTGCCTTGCTTTATAGGAAATACTTAGCAAACTTTGCAAAATAATAGTTTTGACTTGTATTGTTCCCGGCTGCAAGAAGAGTGGGAGTGAGTTCATTTTGGTTTCGGGTGAAGGATCCAGTGTGTGGCAGAAAGCGGTTATAGGCTTTAAAAGAATCATACATGAAAAAAAAACGTGCGTACTTTGAATAGCCTCCGTGTTTATAGTCCAATCTGCTCTACACTTTTAGGTCAATCACCAATAAATGTGCATCAAGGCAGAGCGACTGATGGATGAAAGTAGCAGTTTCTGCTGGATTTTACAGTAAATTAGCATACATGCTTTTACATACCGCAGTAGTATAACGCCCTTCGCTTTCACTGACAAGGGCGATACAGCTGACGGGTGTTTTATAGGTAATTGGAATAAAAAGTTCACCTGGAGTCTTTGCTTGTAAGAACAATCCACAGAGCGGGAAATTACAGCCCAGTCTGTGGTTTTTGAGTAAATCCACTGGTTTTTGAAGTCAGATGCATATGATGTGAACCTTCAAACTAGTCTCGGTTGATGTAGCATACATACTATGAAGAACACAAGATTTGGGTCACCTTTACTGAGCAGCTGAGTGTGTAATGAACGCTAATAGAATTTTACTCTCTCAGTATATCATATACAGACCTTTATATAAAGTCTGAATCTTGGGTAAAATGGAAATTTTTCCATTCACTAAATTTGTTGTCAACTAACATTAATTTACAATGGAACATATTCATGGTCAAGGTTGTCTAAGATAATGCAAACACTGACTCTTAAATAAAAATGGCAGTTCTTAAAGAAACAAATTAAATTAAAGGGATAGTTTACATTACATTTAGTTGACGCTTTTATCCAAATTATCCGATAGTTCACCCAAAAATGAAAATTATGTCACTAATTCTTCACCCTCTTGTTGTTCCAACCCCGTAAGACTTTCGTTCATCTTCGGAACACAGATTAAGATATTTCTGATTAAATCTGATAGCTGGATCACTCCTCCATAGGCTTCTAAGGGATTGAAACTTGCCGGCCCAGAAAAGTTATTAAAGACATTGTTAAAATAGTCCAAGTGACTACAGTGGCTCAATCTTAAGTTTATCAAGCGAAGAGAATACTTTTTGTGCGCAAAAAACAAACAAAAATAACGACTTTATTCAAGTATTCATTTCCTTCTCGGTGGGCCTCAAGTTAGTTCACGTAGTGTAACCGTGCAGCGCTTCTGTGTTGTAAGTCACACGCATCACACACATGACCAGCGTCGGCCAATAGTGAGCCATGCATCGAGCGGCCAACAATGATGTACAACCCAGAAGCGCTGCGCTGTTACACTAAGTCAACAGCTTAGGAGAATGACATGGAAGAGAAGAGATGGTTGAATAAAGTCATTATTTTTGGGGGGGTTTTGCACACAAAAAGTATTCTCGTCGCTTGATAAACTTAAGATTGAGCCACTGTAGTCACTTGAACTATTTTAAAGATGTCTTTAATAACTTTTCTGGGCCGGCAAGTTTAAATTTCTTAAAAGCCTATGGAGGAGTGATCCAGCTCTCAGATTTAATCAACATGTCTCTTAATTTGTGTTACGAAGATGAACGAAAGTCTTACGGGGCTGAACAACATGAGGGAGAGTAATTACAGTACTGACAGAATTTTCATTTTTGGGTGAACTATCCCTTTAAGAAATTTAATTTCAGTTTACATCTTGATTTTTTGCTGTTCTTGCATATTTAAACCTTATTTTTTCTGTTTTAAATACTAAGATAATAAGAATGAGAACATAAGCCATCTCAGGCTTTCAGGGAACGTTAGAGATGATAGTGACGGTCATATCCTGATGTTTTGCCTAGAGACAGAACGTGATTCTATCGACTATCACAACAAGAGCAACTTCAACTTCAGATGGAGCTGTATAGCTGTAAATCCCGCTGTTAGCCGCGACCAAGCCCTGTGATGTTTCCTGGCCTCATGCTGTCCGGGTGATTTACACATGCCTCGCCACCGTGGCCGTTTCGCAAAAGTGGGTTTTCCAATCACCCGCCCTTATCTGCAGGTGGTGTAACCCCCCGGAAACTCAGAGACGGATGAGATAAATCTACATCCAGAACACACACATTCCCTCTGTGCATGAATGCAGGGATAGATCACGGCAGACTGCTGAGCTATGCTGATAGATTCATCAGAAATGGTGGACAACAAACTCCCTCTACAGTGAGAGACGGAGGTAGAGACTCATACACACTTGCAGTGAAGTGCAGAACTAAAGCACAAGCATCTCAAACTGATCATGTTTAAGTTCACATCTACCAGAGGGCAACTCTGTAATGAGTCAACAGCTAATCAGATTACATCTGGTCATGCTATATGAAAATGGTATGGTCATGCTAGCAACATAAAATACAAATAAATTCAATAAATGTAAATGAAAACCATTAAAACCTCAAAAAGATGCCTTTCAGAACAAGTTAGTCAATTCAATGAAGCCCTCGTCTTTATTACAAGTTAAAGCATGAAGAAAATAGTGTTACCTACTTTAAAGGGCACATATTATGCCCCTTTTTACAAGATGTGATATTGGTCTTGGGTGTCCCCAGAATGTATTTGTGAAGTTTCAGCACAAAATACCCTACAGTTAATTTATTATAACCATTTGAAAATGTCATTTTGGGGGTCTGTTTTAAAAAGAGCTGTTTTGGTGTATATCACTTTAAATGTAAATGAGCTGCATATCCCCGCCCTGCCTTTGGATGAGGGCGTAACTTGATACCTATGGCAATATACAGTCGGTTAAAGCAGAAGCTGAGAGTGAGAGACCCGCTGTTTTTATGGCATTCAGCCGTACATGTTTGAACCAGAATCAGATGATTAAGAGTGGCAGAATAAACACAAATGAGAAGGACCAGGACATCTCGGAATGGTTATTTGATACATTTATGTACTTATAGAGTTGTAATCGCGTCCCCTTTGCAAGTATGGATGAGCAACACACACACAGACACACACAAACTGTGATAACGTTGGCGCATTTTTTTGAAACTACAAACACAAATACTGTGATAACGTTTGCTACGTACAAACGAAATTACATTTATGGAGGGACCTTTTGCGTCATGTTTACATTACTTGTCGTACAGGTGCTTATGTGAGAAGATGGCTACAGAACATACTCAGTTTTTAATAACGTTACAATATCTTTAAAATATATATTTATAAACGTGTGGTTAGACACTACAAACAAGGTTTAAATTATATATCAGTTACACAGACATACGACGACGACAACAACTTTAGACGCATTTGTTGTTGAATTGGCTGACATAGACTGAAATGACTGTTTGCTCAAAAATCATAAAATACACTTACTTCTTCTGGAGGTGACATGGATCGCGAACAGTAACCAAAGATCCACACTTGAGGATTAACTGAAGCAAGACCTGCTTTGAATTGACCCTCGTTCACAAAACAGTCAGTCAGAAAATGATTTGCGCAAACATAAACGTATTTTTGGAAGTTTAAGTTTCGCCTTTCCTTCGTAAATAAAATCCATCCACTGCGTTTTCAGTGGCTCTGATGTCGGAAGTAAGAGAAAACTACTATGTACATTATTACATCCCACAACAGAACGCTTATGTTTCTTAGGAGACATTACCGGCTGTCGTTAAAAACAATGGAGGACGGTGTACGATCACCGAGGGCGGGGTCTGTGCCAAAACCAGTGTCAATCAAACCACGTGGGGTGGGCTTTCCCATGTTCTACGTCACAAAGCGCCGAATTCTAGATCAGCTTGTTCTGAGACAGTGCTTATGATTTATTGAGATTGTAAAAAAAACCACTGGGTGGATTTTTATCATTCTAGGATGGTTTTGCTCACACACTGCCAACACACACTTATGTTCAAACACCATGTAAAAGTGAATTTTGCATAATAGGTGCCCTTTAAGTCCATGGATTGTCAGAGTTAGTTAAAGGTGGGGTATGTGATTTGGAAAACGGCCGGCAGATTTTGAAAATACACAATTAAAATGGTCCTACCTTCTTTCCTCCAACGCTGGCCCTGACTGGGTCACACACGCTGGGGGGAGGGGGGTGTGGTACGACCGTTTGATTGACAAACTTACTGTCCAATGATTCTAGGTGGTCTTGGAAATGATTGCCTGGAGTTTTTCGAGTCCTGCCCGTTCCACAGATGATTAAATTGCTTAGTTTTCATTTCAGTGCTTCTAACTCAGTGGCTGTAAGTGGGTTAGGAATAGGATTTCAAGTTATTTTGAAAAAATGGACAAAAAAGAGAATCACATACCCCACCTTTAACTAGAAAAAATAACTCTTTCTACCATTTCAATACGATATTTGCATTGGAATAAAACGCAATAACTACAATATTAGAAAGAGGTCTTTCTTTTTAACTTTAATGCATAAAACCAATAGGTTTCTGAGCCAAAGTGACTCAAAATGATGGAGCATGACACATTTTACAATGTATTCTTACTATATGCTTTCATCTCAAACATATGTCAATCTCGAGCAAACATCTCAATGCTCAATGAAATATCATATCGACTCATCTGATGTGTATATGTGGTGCGTGTGAGACAGATCTATGAACACAGATGGATGGGCTCAGAAAACACAGAGCATCTGTCTTCCTCTTTGACTAATTCTGACTGAAAATCAATTTCCATTAGGCTGACTCACAACTCTGAGTGTCTATGGATCACCTTTATTTTATTTTCAAATCTATGCCCTCGCTTTCAAATTCGGCCCGTTACAGATAAACCACACAGGAGATAATTTCTCCTTAAAACAGACCTTTCTCTGGCTGTAATTCATGTGATTATACATTAACTCGTGAGATTGAATCTTACCTCAGCGCCGGTCAGGTAGAACGCAGAGAGAAGACCACCAACGTAACGGATGTTCACCTCAAACAGGGACGCCTCTCCGTTCTGCAGAACACAAACAACATTTAGACATTCATCTTTGTGCTTTAGCAACATTATAAATTACCGGTACATGCTTTAGTAAATGAGGAAAACATTCTTCAAAATGCTATAGCAATTTGATCTAAATAGGGGTTGGGAAGCTTTGAAATTAGTGGGGAACAAAAACAAAAATGCATGAACATCTTTTAAAGCGGCCACATTATGAGGAATCAAATATTTCTTAATCCTTGTTCATTGTACTATACTTAGGCATAACTTTAAGATTTATGCTTTTGATTTGCATATACAATTTCTATCTATTTGGATTACACAGTTTTAACAAACTAATAAAATTGATGCATATTTGTCATGTGTACATAAATAAAAGATTCCTATAAAAGTAATAAACTGCATGTGTTGTAAATACCAGGTTTATATATTTACCATAAATATATCTGACAAATGACTGACAAATATGCATCACATTAACTTTATTAGCTAGTTTATGTTAAAAATGGTGTGATCCAAATGCATGGAAATTGCACATGCAATTCAAATACCAAAATCTTAAATTTAGGCCTCAATATTTTTTGAGTGTATGAAACTTTCACAAACTCAATTCTTGAGGGACAGAAAGAGGGAAACTATTACTGTTTTGGCACAATAAATGGTCCTTAGAGAAATAATGTAATGCATGACCCCTTTATAATACATTCTACATCTCAAAGAGTGATTTCTGAATCCGCATAGAGCCCTGACCTCTGGACGTATCGCTCAGCGACCCGTATTCAACAGTGCTTTCCTTCTGCAGGGAAACTGCCAAGATCTCCGAGGCCAAGGCCGGCAGCGCAGACCATTATTAAACACTTTTAAATTATGTTTTCTGCCGTTGGGAGTCAAAGGAGACTATTGACTTATGAAGAGCATGTGGAAAATAGTAGTTCCCTATCGAGGAAACTCGACAATGCATCGAGAATCGACACTTTGGGGACGCTCCCTTAGCGTGCGCCTCTGAAGTAAAAATGAAACTATTCCAATCCTGATTGGTGTTGCGTCGTGACGTAACATGTGACGGCATAACCGGAAGCATAAAGGTGACGCTGACGCATAGAATGCCAGCTATCGCTCTTCAGCAAGCGCTCTCTGTGAAACTGTCTGTCTTATTTGATGTTGTTTGTCTGTGCTAAGCTCTATATTATGGCGAGTGAACAATACACTAAGTGTGTGCACCCCTGCCCAAGATTATATGCCACGGGTGGGGACACGCATCTGCTGTGTGTGTGTGTATTGTTTAGGGGCGCAGCACGCACAGTCAGCGCCTCGAGAGGGCTGCCTGTGATACTGTGAAGCACTTCCTATTAGAGTGCTGCGCTCTCGCTTGGCTATATTATTTCACTGATGATGGCCAGGCTCGCGATCCCCGCGATTCGGGTCCCGCGTCCGTTGAGGCGGTGCGACGGCCTAGATCGCGGAGATCGCAGAAGGATCTCGCGGATGAGAACGAGACTGCTGAGGCACCTTTTCTCTCATCATCCGCAGATTCTATGACACTAGTTCACGACGCAGACGCCTGCGATGCGGCGGCTTCTTCCCGTGACGAGTGCCCAGTGCTCGAGCTATATGTTTATAAACAAACAAAATTATAAATAAGGAAGTAGATGTGCTCAGCATTGGGAACGAGCAACATGAGTCACACTCGCCGGCTTATGTTTCTGCTTATGTAGAGCTTGTATTGTTGTGATGAGTGCTGTGGCCAGTATTAGATAAATAAATAAATTATATATATATATAATATATAATATTTAAATATATAAGCTGGCCACAAAATAAGCAGGATGATCCCCGTCAAAATGAACTAGACGAGAGATTCCTGCAGCACAGTTCAGAAACTCAGAGCCGGGGCTTACTGTTTTTCCCAGATCTTTATAAAAAATATATATATATATATGTGTAGATCCTGGGAGAAACCCCACACTTTACGTATCTCACCACATTCATTATATGTTTATTCGAATGTGGTGGGTGCGAGAGAGTCGGGTTTTGGCAAGATGCCACAGATGGAGGAAGCTTTAGTGAGTTTTCTTTCTCCTGATCTGGCATCTTTGCTTTAAGCCCCGGTGCTGCCCAACAAACCGTGCAGGGACACCTCTACACTGGTTGGCTGGGCTTATATGGTGCAGGAAATCGATGTTGCTCTTCCCCCGTTAAAAACGTTTCGGGACACATCGGTTTCCAGCGAACGCAGGCTGCACTGTCCGCCCCACAGGCTTGCGGCCAGGCAGCTTTCGCGTTCGCCCATCGAGAATCGTTTTTCGGTCCAGCCCTGCCGGAAACCCGCTTCAGGGGGTCAGGAACGAATCCCGATTAATACCCGAAGCCAGGCTTGAGAGCCTGGTTCCTTTGGTAAAATATTTCCAAAAAAAAAAAAATAAAGGGTCAGGCTGGTGCGTGCCTGCACTCTATGACGATTTTGCACGCGTACCAGGCCGATCTTCTTAAAGATCTAAATAAGGGAATATTTCCTGTTGGCCGCTCCGCTATCTCCTTCTGGCCTGTTTTCCAACGCTGTCACTACAGTCGTTGACAGGTTTCAGGAAGCGAAAAAAAAAAAAAAAAAAAGAGGGCTGCCCCACCGCTGTGGAACAATCGAGGTTGTTCTAGCAGCAGGTGCCCTCGGGGAAGATGTTGTTGTCCCGCCGTCTTTGACGCTTCGGGTCACATCGATTTCCAGCGAACGCACACCATGGCGTTCGTCCAAAAGCTTGCAACAGGGCACCGACTATGGTCACAAAATCTGTATCGACTTTTTTCCTGCCGGTCCACCGCTTCAGGAAGTCGAGAATAGTGCTCGAAAAACACCCGAGGCCAGCCTCGAGGGGCTGGTTCCCTTAGTAGATTTTGTAGAAGAATGGCAACGCCTTCCGAACATATATCTATATGGGTCCTGTATATTATAAAATATTATAAAATATGGGTACAGATTGCAGTTCGGTCACCGACCTCCCTAGTTTGCTGGGGTGGTACCGACTGCAGTGGTTCCAGAACAGGCTCGGGTTATGGAACAAGAGGTACAGACTCTACTGGAATTAAGGGGCCATAGAATGTGTTCCCCTACCAGACAGGGAGTCAAGGTTTTACAGCCGGTACTTTATAGTTCCAAAGAAGGATGGCGGACTGAGGCCTATTTTAGATCTAGGGCTTTTTGAATCATTCTTTGAGGAGATTCAGGTTCAAAATGCTTACTGTTACCATTATCGTGAACCAAATCAGATCCGAGGACTGGTTTGTCACGATGGATCTAAAAGACGCTTATTTCATGTCTCCATCCTTCCATATCACAGGAGGTTCCTGAGGTTGCTTTCGGGGGCGAAGCATACCAATATCGGGGTCTTCCGTTCGGCCTAGCACTCTCTCCCCGCACGTTCACAAAGTGTATGAATGCAGCTCTGGCTCCACTGAGGCTTCAGGGCATCCGTATACTGAATTACATCGACGACTGGCTCATATTGACCCAGTCTCAGGAAATGGCAGTTCGGCATCGAGATGTCGTCCTTGGCCACATTCAGAACCGGGGGTTGAGGCTCAACACTACGAAAAGGTGTTGGACCCAGCTCAGAAGACTACTCTTCTGGGCGTGGTACGGAATTCTGTTACGATGCGGGCACGTATGTCTCCCGTTCGTATCGAATCCATCCTGGCCATGGGGTCCAGGATAAAGCTAGGCCAGGCCATCATTGTAAAGCAATTTCAAAGACTGC
Source organism: Chrosomus eos (assembly GCA_036326025.1). Lineage (NCBI taxonomy): Eukaryota > Metazoa > Chordata > Actinopteri > Cypriniformes > Leuciscidae > Chrosomus > Chrosomus eos. The sequence goes on along the minus strand of CM070831.1, from coordinate 4,510,300 downwards.
TGGTCCTCATAACAGCGGCATCCAACGTAATTCCTTTGGGCCTGCTTCACATGAGTTCCCTTCAATGATGGCTCAAAAGCCAAGGGTTTTTTCCCCAAGGGGAATCTGTTCCGTATAATAAAGGTTACGCGCAGATGCCTTCGTTCCCTCTTAATATGGAAGAAACCTTGGTTCTTGTCCCAAGGTCCAGTGTTAGGGGTGTCATGTCGCGGGAAACTGTTTCGACAGACGCTTCCCTCGCTGGCTGGGGCGCGGTCTCGGACGGCCGCTTTGCCAGGGGTCTGTGGCAGGACCATCATCATTCTTGGCATGTAAATCGCCTAGAGATGTTGGCTGTGTTCAGGGCTCTGAGGAGCTTCCTCACAGACATCAAAGGTTACCACGTCTCAGTGGTATCTTATCTGAATCGACAAAGGACACTCAGATTGTGCCCTCTATCCAGATTGGCGCATCTGATCATTTTATGGTCCCAAGGGAAATATTATCTATAAGAACAATATATGTCCCGGGGGTTCTGAATTAGGGAGCAGACATCCTGTCGAGGCAGGGGCTGAGGCCCGGGAATTGAGACTCCATCCAGAGGTGGTGGAGTTGATATGGCAGAGGTTTGGACCAGTGGAAGTGGATCTGTTTGCCTCTCGAGGGACTTCCGTCCAACTATCCACTTTGGTTCTCCCTGACTCATCCAGCCCCGCTGGGGCTTGGATGCCATGGTACAGGCCTGGCCGAGGCTTCGCCTGTACACTTTTTCCCCGATCGCTCTGCTCCCGGGAGTCCTGGAGAGGGTCAGTCAGGAGGGCATCAGTCGTCTTCTGGTAGCCCTGTGTTGGCAAGCCCGAGTATGGTTTTCAGACTTAATTTCACTCCTAATAGCTCCGCCATGGCAGATTCCTCTGAGGAGGGATCTGTTGTCTCAGGCGGAGGGCACTATATTCCATCCTCATCCAGAGCTGTGGAAATTGTGGGTCTAGCCTCTGAGGGGGCTCAGTACCTAGATGCTGGTCTATCATCTGGGGTGGTCGAAACCATACTTATCTCTAGGGCTCCGTCTACTAGGAGATTATATGGCCTCAAGTGGAATGTTTTTCCACTTGGTGTAGAGAACTTGAGTTAGGCCCAGTTAACTGCCCAATGGCTTCAGTTCTGGAGTTTCTTCAAGATCGTTTCTCTGCGAATCTCTCCCCATCCACACGTAGAGTGTACGTGGCTGCCATTGCGGCATTCCATGCACCACTAAATGTTGGGCCTTTGGGGAGGCACCAACTGGTCATACTATTTCTCCATGGTATTGGAGGATGAGACCGACAGTCAGGTCCAGGGTTCCTTCCTGGGACCTGACGGTGGTTCTCGAAGGGCTATTCCTGGCTCCCTTCGAATACCTCCAGTCGGCTTCGCCTAGGACCTCACGTTCAAGATAGCCTTTCTCTTAGCTATTTCTTTACAGAGACTGGGAGATCTCCAAGCCCTGGCATTATCGCCAGCTTGCTTGGGATGTGCCCCCGGCGGAGTTAAGGCCATCCTGCATCCGAGACCCAGCTATGTGCCTTAAGTGCAATTTATCATGGCTAGGTCCATGGTCCTGCAAGTATTTCATCCTCCACCTCATGTGTCGGCAGAAAAGGAGAGGTTCCTTGCTCTGCCAGTCAGAGTTCCGAGTATTTACCTTGAGAGGTCCTCTTCTTGGAGGAGGTCGGACCTACTGTAGTGTGTTTTGGATCACCTATTAGGGGCTCCCGGCTTTACAAACCATAAGTAGGCCTACAAGGTGCGCAATTTGCCTTCACCTTTGGCCGTTAGGGCTCTTTCTACTAGAGGCATGGCGTCCTCTAGGGCCCTCCTTTCGGGAGTTCCCATCCAGGAGATCTGTGAGGCAGCCGGTTGGGCTACCCCACACACTTTTGTTAGGTTCTATATTCTGCTCCTCCATAGTACGCCTGGCGCACATGTGCTCTCGTCCTAGCTGAGTGCCTGAATCAGTTTCACTCCGGGGCAGGCCTGTTTTCGGTGCGTGGCCTAGTGGGCATTCGTTCCCCAAAGTGTCGATTCTCGATGCATTGTCGAGTTTCCTCGATAGGGAACGTCTCGGGTTATGACTATAACCCTTGTTCCCTGAGAAGGGAACGAGACAATGCATCGCTCTGCCACGCCCCTCGAGGCCTTAGAGCGTCTTGCTTCATCGCGAGGCTGGCATTCTATGCGTCAGCGTCACCTTTATGCTTCCGGTTATGCCGTCACATGTTACGTCACGACGCAACACCAATCAGGATTGGAATAGTTTCATTTTTACTTCAGAGGCGCACGCTAAGGGAGCGTCCCCAAAGTGTCGATTCTCGATGCATTGTCTCGTTCCCTTCTCAGGGAACAAGGGTTATAGTCATAACCCGAGACGTTCTATAACATGCAATTTCCTCAGCAAGTTTTTTTTCCCCCTAATTTTGCTTCAAACTTCAGAATTATTACATTCAAAATCACTCAGATCGAAGTGATCTAAAGCCTATTATTATATAAAGGAACAATTCACCTGAAAATAATTCATCCATTTACTTTCTTCAACGGAACACACAAAAAAACTGACGGAACGTTTATAATAAAGATCTAAAAAGTACAAAATGCTCCATAAAAAAAGTTTTCTTTTTTCTTTTTTTACTTTAGAAGACTAATAATGGTACATAAGTCATATGAATCATTTGTATGGTGTTTGTGTCTTTACTACATCTTGAAGGGCTTTAAAATAATAATGTCAAAATTTTATATTTGGATAAACTATTCCTTTTAAGAGTCTAAAATTTTGTCATATTAGTGCTTGTTTAACTTGTCCTTTAAGTTCATGAACTATATAAAAACAAAAATATCTCTTTGTAAGGGATTTTCCTGCCATCAAACCATTTCAAGCTCTCAGATCAGATTTGGACCGAACAAGTCTGTGTAGTTCAGTACTCGAGTCCAGCAAGCCACAACAAACAAACCAACCTGCGCTTGCCATGTAGTCCGATTCACTAAAACATACTCAATTGAATCAGATTTGGGTTGATCAGTCCAAAAAACTCTTCACTGAATGAACTCTTCACTGCGTCAAAGCAGTTACTGAATCAAAAGTGTAGGTCTGGTTTCACAGACAGGGTTTCGATTAAGCCAGGATTAGTTCATTTAGGACTTTTAAGTAGCTTTTGTAACTAAATCTTAGAAGTTGCTTTCAGTTAAAACAGCTCAATAATGCATTTTAGTCTGGGACTAGCTTAAGCCTTAATTGTCTGCGAAAACAAGGGAAAACTATCTAAATGTTGGCTTACATCACCCACCTCATACATCATTAAATAGACCAAAACTTCATTCAAATGTTGTGTTTTTTTATCCAGTGGGCTATTAGATATTGGAGACGATTAAGGAGTTAAAGCCTGAGGCCCTGAGGAGATATAATATGTCAGCATAATTATGATCACTTGAGTTTGCAAGGAGTTGAGGTGACAAGAGTCCTTATTGACTCGCGGCCACTTGCAGGACGGAAGCAGAATCTCTGGAGTAGATGATAAGAGAATTATAGCAGACAACTGCAGAGAGCAATCACCTCTTCAATCCATCCATCGATGCGCTGATCAACAGCACACTTACATCTGACATCTAAAAACGGCTCCAGCTCAATGTGTGTCTGAAGCGTTGCAGAAAGACAGCAGACATGTGTCAGACAGGGAGAGAGGAGTATCCAAAAAACACAAGACTTCACTGTGAGCCAAATGAAAGTAATCCCAACACACACAGAGAGTATTTCCGTCTTAAATCAGCAGCAGCACAATTCACAGCGGTGAAGAAAGAGCATGTTTGAGGAGAGCAGCCTAAACAACCACGAATTAAGAGAGGTTTTAAAAGGATTATACGGAAAGAAATCGAACAAATCCCAAGCTACAGCGCTTAAGTAGGTATTTGTGGGTAAATATGTTTGTGTATGTGGATGTCTTTCCATTTTTAAAACGCAGTGTATACACTGAAAAAAAAAAAAAACGATTTTCACTCAGAAATTGCAGGTAGCACATTGAATTCGGGTATGTTTAAATTACAACGATGTGCTAAAAACGGAAACGTTTTTCCAATGCATTTTTCGAGTTGAGTCAACAAACTTGTCAAAATTACCCGTTCAAACGGATCAGCGAAAACGTCTAAAAGCGCTGTATTATGCGTGTCAGTGGGCGATGACACTTTGTAAAGCGTAACCGTTTTAATAAATTCACATTTTTGTAGTTTACACAGAGACAATAACAGTTTCAAAAACTTGCACTTTGAAACTCGCCTTTCAAAAATGTGTGTTTTCAGGGCCCCAAAACGCTGCTGTTGTGTAAATAAAGGGCCAAACTGCATTAAAAAGATTTCTGTTTTTAGTTGAAAACGGTAACGTATAAACAGCCCCTTAAACACTGAACACTTCTGAAACACTGAAATAGTATTTTTTTCATGTAAAATGTACTCTAAATATTATTTCAACGTTTATAAAATAAAGAGTAAATTAAATTAAATTCAATAGTATTTTCTTGTAAAATGCACTATAATAATCTTTGTTTATGTTGCAACATTTTTTAAATAAAGAGTAAATTAAATTAAATTAAATAGTACTTTCTTGTAAAATTAAATTGAATTGAAATAAAATGAAATTCAATAGTATTTTCTTGTAAAATGTACTCCAATAATCTTTTGTTTTATGTTAGAACATTTATAAAATAAAAAGTAAATTGAATTGAAATGAAATTCAATAGTATTTTCTTGTGAAATGCAATACAGTAATCTTTGTTTAAAAAAAGAAATAAAAGTACAGTGCAGTTTTCTCTCTACATTCTGTAATGTTGCAAAATGGTGTCCTGAAAATGTTATTTTCCTATGTTCTGTCTTTCAGTCTTTTCCTCCACAGCGACAGGGTTTTGCTCCACTTTTGCTTTAACCTGTCTATTACTCTTCACCTCTGTGCTCTATAATAGCTGGGTGGTTTCAATCAGATGCGTTGGGTTATTGTAACCGCTGGGCCTCTGGGCTGTGGTGTGGTCATGGGTAATGGCTGCGCTGTCAAGCTAATGGCACCAAATTAGCATTTTAATTTCTGCACGTTTGGCAGCCGGTGCACATGAAGGCTCGTGGAGAGATGCTATAGAGATACTATTGTTTGAAGCACAAAAATGGAGCGCACCGAGACAATGAATAAAATTACAGCGGCTAAAAATACAGCATGCTGAAAGCTCCTACAACGGTTTCAGGATTGAAGACGCACTGCCGTCGTGTTGTTGTGTGCCGCACATGCTGGTAAGCATTGAGTTGAACAGGCACAGATTTGGTTTGGATGCGGGTGTGTGTTAATGTGATTATGTGTGTGAGGATGTGTTGTGCGCACAGAAAGTCTGCTGGCAGGAAACTCAAAACCGTTCAGCGTTCAGAATAGCATACTGGTGCTCAATCCAAACCATTTCTGAAGTGCATACTGTATTTTATTCATTATTTATCAAACTGACATTTTAGGAATAAAAAAGGTTTTTTTTCCAATATAATTGGACGCAGAAATTCAAAATGTAAGAATATGTTCCTTTTTTAATTCTTGACTTTGAAATCAAAATGTAGGCCCTATATACTGTAAATAAATAAATAATTAATTTTGACAAATAATGACAATTTATTCTCATATGTGGAACAAATGTTTTCTCTAATTAGACACATTACTTAAAGATAAATACTGTCAAAACAATTAACAGTTATGAAAGTGTATTGTATATATATATATATATATAATATATTTATACACACACAACCGTTAAACAGTTAGGGCTTAGTAGGTTTTTTTTTTATGGCAGCTTATATTTTTATTCAGTAAGGACACATAAAACTGATCAAAAGTGTCAATATAGACATTTTATAATGTTACAAAAGATTTCTATCTGTTTCTTGAGCAGCAAATCATCATATTCGATTGATTTGTAAAGAATCATATGTCATTGAAGACTGGAGTAATGATGCTGAAAATTCAGCTTTGATCACAGGAATAAATTGCATTTTAAAACATAATAACAAAGAAACAGTTATTTTTTAAATTGTAGTAATATTAAATAAAAAAAAATTCTGTTTATCAAATAAATGCAGCCTTTGCAAGCATAAAAGGCTCCTTAAAAAACATTAACAAATCAAACTTTTGATTGGTATATATAAACTATAAATAAATAAAAGTAATTTCTACAGGTGTAATTGCACATGCAACATAAGATCATGCCTGTATAAAACACTTATTGCAGAATAATGCATATTATTTCAGACACTATTTTTGTGTGTGAGCGGGAAATAGTTAAGTACCGTACATCTGGATTTCTTTTAAACTGTCAGGTGTTGGCAAACGTTGACGGATGTGTTAGGTCCACTGTTACGGTCTTCACTTAGCATGTGGTAACACTAACAGTCCAACAACAAAACTGCTTCAATCAGTAATAGAGATTAACTGTGATTAAAGACGTCAGTGATTAGTCGTAATTAGCCCTCACTGATCATCAAAGAGGACCAATTATTGATCCATCTCCAATCAAGAAGCTTGATCAGATCGACGGGTGTTTTACACATACAGCATCTCTCGCTGGAGGTCGCCGGATCACGGTTTTGTTGGTTGTCCTACCGCCGGGACTCGTAATGTTATCAGTGGGCTGTGCGACTGGCCAGAGCTCAGTTGGGATGTGCTGGAAGTAAAAATAAGATTCATTCTACAAAAGATGTTGCTTGCAATAAGCTCTCTCTCTCTATTAAAGATGAAGATCATGGAGAGAAACATGTTTGCAGCTGCAGGAGTGAATAATACATCGTAACATGAAAAAAACACACAAATAAATTTAGCAAAAAAAAAGGCCCAATATTTGATGACGCGGAGTTAAAAATATAAATAACAAGTTCATCACATACTAGTTTTTGAAGATGTTTTAAATTATATTATATAGTTACTTCATATTATACACTTAACAAAGGCACTCAAATGTCAAGGGAAAAAAGTATCATTTAAAATCATTTAACTTTAAAATATGTTCAAATACAAATGTTTGACTGTCACAATTCTGTCACTGGCCACGATTCTAACCTTAAAATCAGGATTAGGCGTTAAATAATTGTATATGTTAAAATCGGCGGAGAATTGAACAGACTGTTCAGAGGAAGATAGGAATAAAGGATAATGCAAGAGTTCATTACAAATGTATGTCAAAAGCAAAAACGCAATGAAATGCAGCATGTTTTGTGAGAAAGTGACATGCTAAAGTGAAACAGACAACATTTTTGGAATCAGCACCACAAAATGAGTAAGAAACAAGCATCTGATTTCATTCAGCAAATACAGTATGCCAGGGTGGTAGTATCAATGCATGAATCAAAAATGGACAATATCTGACCGTTTTAAATGCATCATTTTTTTAATAAATATCCCTGTAGCATTGAAGCATCATGTCGCTGTTCTTATAGGGATGTGTCGTGCTTTTCTGGGGTGAAAAAAAAAAACAAGTGAACTGCGGCGCTAATAGAGTCTCACGAACGAAGGGACGAGGTCCGCTAAATCATACATTCAATTTCGGTTTGGTTTTCACCAAATCCTATTGTATATCCCCAGTGTAGCATGGGTCATTCTGTGATTCTTTAAAAAGCTTGAAGTTGGTCGCTATTCTCTGCTATTAAATGGACAAGCGTGTCCGTTTATTTTATTTTTTATTTCTCCTTTTCTGCTCTGAAAAAGAAGAAGGACATATGCCATTAATACAACACCAGGGTGAGTAAATATTCACTTTAGGGAGAAGTAACTCTTTAAGACTTCACATTGATATGTGCTGAATGTCTTCACGGGCCACAGACAGCATGAGGGATACTCTCATCCGACTGTTCTTCCGAGGCTAATTCCCATCACTTTCAGGTCACCTTCACTTTAAGGAGCTCATTCCTCACTGGCAGCCTCAGATCTTCAGAGACTCGCATTTATTTAGATAGAGTCGGAACACAGATGGATCCATTATGTTGAGGGTATCAGGAGGCTACTTTGAGAAGAACATTTCAAGTTGTTGGAGTGTGTAGTGCTTTAGAAGTGAAACCAAACACTGCAGAGATGTGAAGTGATAATGCATTTGCAGTCTCATTATGAACGACACAATTCCTACATATCATGATAGATACACTACCGGTCAAAGGTTTGTAAATATTACGATGTTTTAAGTTTTGGAAAGAAATCTATTCCGCTCACCAAGGATGCATTTATTTAATTACAGTTATATTACAATTTAAAATAACTGTTTTCTATTTGAATTAATTGTACATTTTAATTTATTCCTGTGATCAAAGCTGAATTTTCAGCATCATTACTCCAGTCTTCAGTGTCACATGATCCTTCAGAAATCATTATAATGTGATGTTTTGCTGCTCAAGAAACATAATTTCTTATCAATGTTGAAAACAGTTGTGCAGAAATTGTACATTTTTCAGCATTCGCTGATGAATAGAGAGAAAAACATTATAAATATCTTTACTGTCACTTTTGACCAATTTAATGTGTCCTTTCTGAATAAAAATATTAATTACTCACTTTAAACTTTTAAATGATTTTTTAAACTCTCGAATTCCTGAAATAGTAAGCAGCACAACTTAAAATCAGAAATGTTTCTTGAGCAGCAAATCAGCATATATGAATGATTTCTGAAGGATCATGTGACACTGCAGACTGGAGTAATGATGCTGATTATTATTCAAAAGATTTCAAAATATAATAGAATTTGTATTTTTTATTGTAATGATATTTCACAATTTTCCAAAATAAATGCAGGCTCGGTGAGCATGAGAGACTTTTTAAAAAAAAATCACTAAGACAATCTTAATTATTCAATTCATATTTTGACGTATATACTTCAACATTTTTAAAACAATGGTCATCCTGTTCCTGAGCAAAACAATCTGACCATCAAAAAATCTCCCCTGGACATGTTTGAAGCACATCCACTTAAATGCTTACTGGCAAATTAAAAGACAAGGTTTATAATTAAGACAGACCCAGCAGAGTAATTAGACCCAATTACAGCCAATCGGCCTCCTCACAATACTCTCCCCTTCTTCGCTCTCTCTCGCCCCTCTCGCTCTCTCTCTTCTCTCTCTCTCTCTCTCCTCTCTCTCTCTCTCTCTCTCTCTCTCTCTCTCTCTCTCTCTCTCTCTCTCCTCTCTCTCTCTCTCCCCATTACACTTACCTGTCAATACAACAACGACTAGAAGAGAAAGTCATTACCAGCAGCGATTCTAGACTTTCAGCTTTAGGGCGTTCAACCCTTAGTGTGTGATTTTTCTAAATGTGTCCCGACTTCCAGTTTCAATAGAAAAATATGTCCACAGGAAAAATGGTGGACTTGATTTTATTTTACACAACAGAGCACAGCAGTGACCGCCCGCTTGCTCAGTGCCTCAGTTTCATTCATTTTCTTATACTCCATAAGCCTGAACCAAAACCTATTCTGAACTCAATCACATTACAGCGTATGATTTTAATCTGAAAATATGGAAATAAGAAAAACACATAAGACTGTATATTTACATTTTTATGAGGGAGTGAACCACAATCCCATGAGCCATTGAGAATAAATCAATGAAAAACGAATGAATTATTCATAGATTTCATGTGACGTCACACAGTGGAGCGGCCGCCATTTGTAGGACCGAATTGCAACATGCCGTCTATCTGCTGTGCTGTAAACTGTGATAATAGGGCATAACTGGGGCATTTAATACAACACTAAATCATAAATCAGATATACCTATACAACAGTGTTGTGCCTGTACGTGTTCAATTAACGATAGTTTATGAACTCGTTCATATTTTGGGCGAACGTGAACTGAACGTACTGAAATACTGCCTGATGAACGTTACTGTGAACGCACGCTCGTTCAGTTTAACTTCGTTCGGGTGCCAGATTTCTATATAGCCTTCCAGGCGAAAACCCGGCTAAAACACACCGTAAACAGGCCTTAATATGTAGCTAAAAAAACACCCAATCTGGCAACGTCAGCCACAGCCACAAGACTGTGCGGTGTGAGCGAGTCACGAGAGAACACTGTTTCTGCACCACTGATCCAGAGTCAACAAGCACTTTCATCACTTGATTTCAAAAACAACAAATATCAGCGTGCTAGATCACCTCTTATTTTACCTTTATTTATTTGTATTGGTACATCCGTGCCGCGAGATGTTTCAAAAGTGGTGGGGACATGGAGAGGGATTGTGTAGATGTAAATGTCAGCAAACGTAAAATTTGGCAAGTTTTTACTAGACTTTAGTGGAGTCAGCAGTTCGTTTAACAGTAAATACGGATCTATACCTAAAGTATCTATTTTATTTAAATACCGTTGCTTTTCATCTGTGCTATTTAAGTGTGCAACATCTTTCCGAGCAACAGGGAGAGATTATGCGATTTAACGCAAAGGTCCTAAAGATGGCGGCCACAACAAAAAAGTCACGTGACTGAAACCCATGAATAGTCATTGATTTAATTTAAAAGCATTGCAAAATATATTCTTATGTATATTATATATACTATACGTATAAATATATATAGCACTAAAGTAATGTGTTAGTAGTGAAGTAATAACTACTTTTAATTAGTCTGTTTGAGATCGAATTAATGCTTGAAGTTTTTCTATAAATTACGGACTATTTCTCATTTTTCGCAGATATTTTGCTTTATTTTCCAGATTAATACATCTACTAATAATTATATATGAATAAATCGTTTTTTACCGATGCAGATATGTTAGAAACGATGCATCACGATACAAATGCCAACTTGTATCCGATGCACACTTATTTAAATCGATGCATTGTATCGTTAGCTTTTATGCCGATGCACCGATGCGAATCGGTGAATCTTACCATCCCTAATTTCAACACTACTAACTAACTCAACCAGGCCCCGCCCCTTTATTTAGCATATGCCTTGTGCGGGAATTATTTAAATGAGGAATATTGTGACATGTTTGTTCCTGGAAGAAAACTCAAGACTACAATGCAGGCGTTTCAGGGAGTTCAGAAACAGTGACACTGATATAGAGAGGGACTTTGTGCTTTGGAACTTTTTTTGCATGCACAAACTCTCTCAACTTTTGTGATTTACACTTTTTCCCTTTCTTCTTCTATCTAGTATTGATTTTTCTTCTAACCTTGGAGTCAAGCCTTAAAAAGGACGGAGGCTTGGGCCAGATGATTTTGTATATTTATATCTTTTTAGTGTTGGGTCACCTTCATCAATCATGTATTCACACTATTAAAAGAAATTATTCCCAGCCAGCGGTACCACCTATCTGACAATAGCATGAATTATTAATACACTGATTCTGGAAAGGCACAAGTCTGGTATAAAAAAAGTGCATTAAAACCGCAAAAACACAAACCATCTGACCTGACAACGAAGAGGCACATCTGACCTTGAGAAAAGTCTCGTTTTCTTTTTCATTTATCAAAAAACAATGTTAGCGACCTCCTGAAAGAGACTCCTGCTTCAGGCGTTCCTTCACTCATCTGGACGCTTACATGCAAGACAAAGCTCTGATTCTCAGATTTCATCTATTGAAATCAATGCATTCACTGACACAGTAAAACTCACTCTCAGACCTTGCAGTGTAAATGCAGCCTATGATGCACAACCTCCAGTGTGTCGACGTGTAATAGTGAGTTAATCAAATCCACAAGCAAACAAACCTGCGACTACATTCGGTACTCTGTTCACACTTCAGCTGCCGAGGGGATTCTGCCGAGACGATAGACAACTGAGGATCAAATTCAACTTCATCAAGATCAAATTGAAATGCATTAAACTGCAATCTGGAAGACTAATTGAACTATTAAGAAATAAATAGAAGTCTGGAAGAAACACTGAGGCGAGATTTAGAACACACATTTATTTGTCGCCAGGGGCCACTGACGCCTGCGGTGTGATTTACTCGCGGCGCCAGCAGAGTTTTTCTTCTTGTTGTTAAACTTTAGTGTTTGAAAAACTGATACGAGCTGCAAAGTTTTGCTGAAAGCTGCTTTTGGGCATCACTTAAAGGGATACTCCACTTTTTTTGGAAATAGGCTCATTTTACAACTCCCTCAGAGTTAAACAGTTGAGTTTTACCGTTTTCGTATCCATTCAGCCGATTTTCTGATATTTAGAAGAATATCAGTAAGCAGACAGTTTCTGGTCTCATTGACTCCCACACAGGGCTGGACTGGGATGAAAAATCGGCCCGGGCACTTTGGCCCAGACCGGCCCACTAGATCATAAACACATTTTTTTTTTTTTCACAAATCTTTGCACGTCCTTGAATATGTATATCATCTCATATCCCTTAAACCCACTAATGCCATAATGAGTGAGTAGGAATAAGTGAGATTTAACAGATGAAAATAACTAGTAATTGTAAAATACAATTGAAGTAGGCTACACTACACAGTGATGAATCCTAAAACAAGCTACAGTATAAGTTGCATTGGCATAGCAATACCAGTGCTTCATACCGTATTTTTGGAAAATCTGTGGTGGGTGTACCTTGATCCGTCTAGGGGGGTTCAGGGGCATGCTCCCCCGAAAGAAAATTTTGTGCTTTTTAATGTTAAATTCAGCCATCTGGTGAAAATGGTAAAATGGTAAATGGACTGCATTTATATAGCGCTTTCACAGACCCAATGGGCCCCCAAAGCGCTTTACATTTGCCTCACATTCACCCATTCACACACTCATTCATACACCGACGGCGGTGTCTGCCATACAGGGCGCCATCCAGCTCGTCGGGAGCAGTTGGGGTTAGGTGTCTTGCTCATGGACACCTCGACACTTGGTCAGGTGGAACCGGGGATTGAACCACCAACCTTTCGGTTTGCAGACAATCTGCATGAACCACTGAGCCACTGCCGCCCCCCTGGTGCACTTTTAGAGTAAAAAATTAAGAGCTCCAACCCATATTCAGTGTGCAAATTGAACAAAGAAAAACTCATTCCTCTTTTAGTTATATAGTGTCTGTCTACATTACACTACTACATAATAATAGTTATAATATTAATCCCATGACAGTAATATACATGTATTGTAAAACAAATGCACTGGCAAATAAAATAAACTTTCATAATTAGTTTCGTACTAATTTCTATAGAGAAACACGTGATCTTTTATTTTAACAAAAACTGCATAAAACTTTTATTTTGGCGGAAAACATGGTTTCCAAACGCGTCTCATTACAATTCTAGTAAAATGCGTAATCATCAACTATGCAGATGTGGAAATAATGTAATGGGTTCTACACTCATAGCCTTTAGGTGTTAAAATAGCCTAGTTCTGCTCACCACAGTCCTCTACACTCACTCATTTCTCTCCTGATCCTCCTCACTCCTCATCATCCACTTGAAGGGCCTGATTCTTTTTTCACGCTATTTCCCTGCACTTTTCTTGCGTTTCTTCTCCATCGCTCTGACGATTTAAACATACTGCCGGCTCGCTCAGAGCCCAAAGGGTGAGGTGTTTTAAGATGTGATTGGACCAGCCCAGTGTCAATCAAGTAGTGCTGTAGCGACGCGTCGATGACGTCGACGCTTCGACGTCAAAATTACGTCGACGCCATATTTTTGCGTCGACGCTTCTTCATTTATTTATTTTTTTGCACCGTTTCCGGCAGTACAGCTCGCCAACACACGTGGGAGACCGAAACATTGCAGAATGGAGGACGAAGACCACTAAGTGAATGTGCTCTCCATTAAATGAATCAAACACAGTAAACAAATCCTTAACAAAAAAAAAAACCTTTGCAATTTACACGCGCAAACTGGGTGTTGGTGCGGTGAGACGTACGGCTCGGGGAGATTCGGCTTGCAGTCGTTCATCCGCGGACCCGGCGCCGCGCGCGCTGTTACAAAAGAAGCCGTGCACGCGATATGGGGTTTTGCCGGTCTTGCGCGCCCAACGCGTCATATTTGCCGCACGCTCATGCGGACGCGTCGAGTATAAACAAGGCTTTGCTCCGTGACAGCGCGCGCTCTGATCGGTAACGGGGAACAGAACAGACTCTCCTGAATCATCTCCAGCAGGAGCAGAAGCACCACTAACTCCGCCTCCGTTTCTCTGGTAAGCTGATATTAGTAGCTACTTAAACATTCTCTATGATAAAAAATGTTTGTACAAAATATTTTAATAACACGGTTTTGGCGGTTATAGAGTTCTAATGACAGTGTTCAAATACATAACATTAGACTAACGTTACGTTAGCCAGTTACAGTATCATGATTCAGTACGCTAGTTCGTATTTATTTGAGATACATTGTTTTTTTATTAATCGAGGAGCAGAAAAATAATCTTTATATTAATCGCCCAATTAGTCGTTAGATTAGTCGACTAATCGATAAAATAATCGCCCAACTAATTGTTTAATTAATAATCGCTAATAACCAGCCCTACAATCAAGAAAATAACCAATGGGGCGCTGATCTACGCGTTTCATGGGCCGGTCTGAGAAAAACAAAACCTACTGACTTTTTTTGTCCAATGCACCGGTACAAAGATCCCAGCGCCGTCAATTGATCAAAACTAAACGAATGGGCCGCCGATGTACGAGTTTTATGGGCCGGTCAGATTACATATTATTTTTTTTTTTTTTTTTTTTTTTTAAGTTTGAGATGTATCGGCCCAAATAGCACGTCGGCCCACCGGGCAAATGCCCGAAATGCCCGATGGCCAGTCCAGCCCTGCTCCCACAGTATATTTTTTTCCTACTATGGAAGTCAATGAGGCCAGAAACTGTCTGCTTACTGATATTCTTCTAAATATCAGAAAATCGGCTGAATGGATTCGAAAACGGTAAAACTCAACTGTTTAACTCTGGGGGAGTTGTAAAATGAGCCTATTTCCAAAAAAAGTGGAGTATCCCTTTAATAACTGAGCCTAAGATACATTACAAACCTATTCAAATCTCATTCTACAAAAGGCCTTTCTGATCCACTGCTCTATATCAATCCTTGACGGCTTTTACACAAGTAGCCGCAGTTAGACTGCAGACAAGTGTTAAAACATCAGTTATCAATATCAGTCTCAGATTTCCTAATCATTTCACCACCAATAGTAGCAATTATTTTCTCTACCAAACCGAAACGGACACCCCAGAGTCATTAAACAAACAGAAGCATGAGAAATCTGAACCTTTACACCCCAAACACACACACACTCTCAGTTAGATATGTAAACTAACGGAACATCTGCGCATGGCTCCAGATGTGGGAAACTAACTGTATTGAGGGAAACCTCATCAGTCTCTCTGTCTCTCTCTCTGTCTCTCTGTCTCTCTGTCTCTCTGTCTCTCTCTCTCTCTCTCTCTCTCTCTCTCTCTCTCTCTCTCTCTCTCTCTCTCTCTCTCTCTCTCTCTCTCTCTCTCGGAAGTCTCCATTCAAGGGCTCAAAGAACACGCTAATTATCCGCCCTCTTATTTTGCCTCTTCAAAGGATGTGTATCTTCCCATGGAATATCATTTGCGCAGTATGGTTAGATAAGCAATAATGTCAAATGCTCATTCAGAATAAAATCTTTGAAAATGTCAACCGTGTCCATGGAGAAATGTGCCTGACATCTACCACCCCAACCGAGTGAGCGGATTCCAGGTATTAGAGGAAATATGACTAATTGATGCTTCACTAAGCTCCGCCCCCAATCCCCAAGTTACTGTCAATCATAGAAACGAGAGCTTCGTCTGAAACCCAATACTTCCATACTATACAGTAGGTGAAAAGTAGACAGATGACCTACTACTTTCACCAGGATTCTGAAGTGTGCATTCGATGGACACTTTACTATGCCATCTTAACTATTCCATGAGGCCATGGGAGAGGATTTATGAAAGTAACAACGTGGCGGATTTAGTATGTCCGAATTGTATTCATACTACACACGTTCATATTATATACAACATACCTTTTAATGGTCTTAAAGGAAATTCAAATGTATTACCTACTCAGACAGTATGAGATTCAAATAGTATTACAAATAGTGACATTTTAAAAAGCTGAAATAAAATAAAATCTAACTATTAGATGAAAAATTGTAACTTTTAGGGGCGGTTTCCTGGACAGACATTAAGCCTAGTCCTAGTCCTTTTAAATAGGCCTAGACTTAGTCCAGTCCAGAGTTTAATAAGCGGATTTCCAGGAGGAAGACTAGAGCTAGTCCATGACTAAACTGAGTCAGGTTTAACTTCAGATTAATATTGTGTTTCAAAGAAGACACATGGATTACTTGGACTATGTCAGTTTAGATTAAAACAAATATCACACATACATTGTGTATGTGTATGTGTGTGTGTGTGTGTGTGTGTGTGTGTGTGTGTGTGTGTGTGTGTGTGTGTGTGTGTGTGTGTGTGTGTGTAAACCTATTCAAATCTCATTCTACACAAGGCCTTTCTGATTCACTGCTTTATATCTAATTCACTGACTGCTTATACACAAGCAGCGACCGTTAGACTGCAGAAAAGTGTTAAAACATCAGTTATCGATATTAGTCTCAGATTTTCTAAGCATTACACCACCAATAGTACCAGTTATTTACTCTACCGAACTGAAACTGAGACCCCAGAGGCATGAAACAAACAGGAGGATGAGAAATCTGAACCTTTACACCTGTAAGAATATATAAAAATAAAAGCTATGTATATATAAAATACCATGATAGTATATAAGTAATAATAAAATAACATTGATAAGTGATTTTACACCAACATTTGATCATATTTGTGGATCACTTTCAAATTGTGTGCTACTCAGAACTTAATTTAAACTTAAATGAATGCGAATTAAGTTCCAGAATTGAAATTCGATTTGAAATGTTTTAAATGCCACCTATGTAAATATGAGTTTAGTTTATTTAATAATTTAATAAATTAACATTTGTGCTCCAGAGCAGAAAAAAGCATTTCCCAGAATGCATCACCTGTGAATTAGAATTAAATTATAATTCACCTTCCTTCTACTCAATTCAAATAACAATGATCTGAAAAGAAGCCAATTCTCCACTTGTGATTTGAGCAGAACCCTGATCAGTGCAGTCGTGAAGAGCTCGAGGTCTGTCTGAAGTAACGTGGTGGTTTGGTTCCTTTGAATCAAACAGAGATTCCATAGCAATGAGGAGGAGAAAGAGGAGGAACGGGATTCAGCAGAAGAACAGAGTGACAGCCGTCTATCCACTGCCAGCAAGACTGCATTAATGCTTTTCCATTAGTTCCGCTGTGCCGGAATAGAACCAGAGAGGAAGAGAAGACTCATGTCTGATCACTTCAACAAAAAAAAAAAAGACCAGTATGGATTTACAGGCAGGTTTATGCTGGTTATGGTACTTTTATTTTGACTAAAAATGGCCACTTTAAATTGACATTTGATGAGACAAATCATTATTTGGTTTGTTTGTTCTGAAACACATGATCCCGGGAAATTGCCAGAACGTCTTTTGTGTGAACGGATTGATGCTGGGATCGATACCGGGTTGGAGACCTAGTAACATTGCCATGTTCAGTCCCGGAACGCGCGCTGTGTGAACAAAAGCCGTAATCAATGCCGTGTCGTAATGATGGCGCTGAAGCCGGGATCATTCGCCAGCGTTTATGATTGAATCAGAGAAAAAAATGCAGAAGCGTAGAGAGAAATCGCAGCTCATAAGCAAACTTAAGACGCTGCTGAGACATTACGTGTCACATCGATGTCACGTATCTTTACGGGTTGTGTGTGAACGCACTCTCTGATTCCGGAAAACCACTGGCAGTGTGAATGAACCAAAATCAAACGAACCCGGGTCAAAATCATGGGTCACTTTATCCTTTATCCGGAATCTCTATGTGAAAGGGGCTTATGTGTGTGTATATACTGTGTGTATATGTACATATTTATGTCCATAACGCCTATAAACATTCACAATTGAAGGCTTTTTAAATGCTTTTTAAAACTTTCAAACAATGCTTTGCAGATGCAACATTGTGTTTGTTATTTTTTTGGTTAAAATTACAATTATATTCCTTGACTTCATTACATCCATATATAAATTGCAGATCTACATCCTGTTTGTTTCTTTAAATCAAACTCAATTCAGATCTGAATGGCGCACAAACCTGCTTTACATCACATGAACTCAAGTTTAAATGCTCAAGCTCTTTAAAGCAGGATGGATTCTGATTGGCTGACAATGTTTGTATCATTCATCAGCTGGAAAAAAAAGTTCAGTAAGTGATTCCAATGATATTGTTTCTCTGTGCAATTATCGGTATAGTTATGGTGTGGATTCTGCTATCCTATTAAGATTGATTTTTAGAACTATATCTCTATTGTCCTTGGTGTGAACAGGCCTTTACGCTTCAAAAAAGTCACACAACACTACTGACTGTCTTCATGCAATACAACTTTTGCTTTCTGTATTTTTATCTAATGCAGTGACATTAGATAATGAGATTATACAACACATACGGTCCATTACAAGCATAATCGATGCTTTAAAAATACTTGAAAGTAAAATAAGTAAAGTATTACAAATTATTTTATCAACACTCCAGTGAAGAAAAACATACAGCTTTTCAAAGGTCCAAGGTCAAGTGTTGAACATCAGTCTTTAGAATAAGGGGTAGGAAATGTGAATATTTTAAGCTTTGATATTGTGTATGTTGTGTATTGTTAATTGTTTTGTGATTGTATGGCAAGACCAAAGACCAAATGCTGAACAATAACACTCAACACATCTACAAGTGTTGAAATAGTTTTTGAGAGCTCAGTTAGCTGCCTCACAACACACACTCGTAACACTCTCAGGTGCAGAGTAAAGTGTTGTGTCACCTCTAGAAACGTGCCAGGCACATTAATGAGCTGAAGATGCAGACACAGAGTCTATTTCTCCAAACTTTAATCAACTCTGTCATCGGCCACCATCAGAGTCGCCAACAGCCGTGTCAACAAGCGAGCCAATGTGTTTCAGTGTGTCTGAGAGCAGCGGAGAGTCTGAGAGAGCGAAGAGGGCAATCAAATCAGAGATGGTAATAAGAAAATGCTTTTTCGAGAGCAGAAATTCCCTCCAATTACCCTTTATGTTCAGATTGCGATTGGCTGATTTGAGGGAGAATCACATCACCAGCACAGAGTGGAACTAATCAGATTACTCCGATCCCGCAGAATAAACACGGACATTAGGATTCTGCTCTGTTTGCGTTTGCCTCCAACCCGAAACAGCGGAGAGTCATTCCTCAGAATAGATTCATTCTCCCGACCTCAAGATAAACGCTCTTGACACCATCCTGTCCTGCTTGGCCTCATGCTAAAGCTCGGATTAACTCACAATTGCTCATCCCAACCCACGAGAGTGCGAAACACGCGGAGTCATTCCGCTCACGGACACGGCTATTTGGAAGACAAATCTCACCCTCGTTCTACAAGACCCGTCCTGCATCACATTTGACAAGTAGGATAAAGTAAAGTCATTCGTTCTGACCTGATCGCAACGCTAAATCCTGCCCACCGTTAAACTGGCCTTCCTTCTTCCCGATGCCTC
>CM070831.1:4415753-4485753 GCA_036326025.1 Chrosomus eos | reverse complement strand
AAGGAAGAATTTAACGTTCTTATAACCTAAAATTGTTAGCTGGGGAAGAGGAGAGATTCGCGATTGCACTGAACACGTTTTAAGTGCGGCATATTCTCTGAGCGAGCCCAGAGAGGGAATTCTTACAAGAGAAGTGTATCTGAGAGCACGCGCGGGAGATTCGCGCTCGGCACATCATATTCCGCGCGCGAGCAGAGAGATTCACGCTCGCGCATTATATTAATGTACTTTCGCGCTACAATAATGCGCTCTCGACATTTGATAGGGTAACCAATCAAATACGTGGTTCACGGGTCACGGCCAATGCTGAAGTTGCACAATTTTGTCTTCCGCGTGTCATTTGGTGGGACAATGCGACTGTCTCCAAATTGGGGGACACGTCCCCCCCGTCCCCCCCGGTTCTACGCCTGCTTACGAGGTGGTTTTGGCGGTGATCCTCAGCTTCCATCAAGGTGTCTTTCACAAAATAATCCACTTCTCTTGATGTAATCGTTTCGGAAATTAAATAAGGACACCGATCCGTTTGTGTGATCCGGTGATCGCATCCAGGTAGTACGCATTTCCGTGACGAAGGCATAGCTAGCTAGCTAGCAATCTGTAGGCTGTTACTAATAATAGTACTGACAGTAACTCGCGATTGAGCGGCCTCAGCGGCTCCAGTGCGTCATCAAGTAGGGGCGTGTCCAGGAGCTCGGGGGCTCCAGTGCGTCATCGAGTCCCCGTTTTAGCCCCGCCCAGAAAATCCGGAAAATAGCAATGGTGAAAAACTGTTTAACGGTCTAACTCCAAAATTCAGTACTTCACAGTTCACAGTCTTTGTAATATGTTTTAGCAATACATCTCTAACATTTATAATGTGTTTAGATTTTTTTTTTAAATTGCCTTTACAGGGACTTTAAAGAGAAAGTTCACCCAAAAATGTAAATTCTGTCATTAATTACTCTCCGTCATGTCTTTCTAAACCTGTAAGACTTTCGTTCATCTCCAGAACACAAATGAAGATCTTTTTGATGAAATCTGAGAGTTTTCTGTCCCTCCATTGACAGCCACTTTGACTCTTCAAAAAGTTAATAAAGAGATCATAAAACTAATCCATATGAGTTCTGAAGAGACTCAATCTATTTATATGAGTGATTTATATGCCTGATATATAGACCAGTGTTCATGGTCTCAGACTGGCCTCCTAATGCTCATCTCACATGTCGGGCGACTGATGGTCTGGCTGATATATCGGTCAATCTCTAAACTTTGGAGTTGTTGACTATAAGTCATTTCCTCACTGATACAGAAGCATCAGCTGCCATCTTCTACTTAGATTAGAAAACCTCTTCTAGTCCGAGCAGGACGGTCTCGTGCTGAAGTGCTCTGCTCTCCATCAGTGAGCAAACGCTCAGCTAAACCGTAATAAAAGAAGACTCGGCAGGAGATTGATTGAAAGCGTGCGGGGAGTGACGGATGAAGCTGGCTTTCTCTATGACAAAGTGTGCGATGTAAATCTAGACTGTGTCTTCACGACAGACACTGCCCTCCCTCGCCACTAAACACCTCAGACACACTGCTACTCGACCACCACTGGACTCCTGATGTGAAGGAGAGGAGAGAGAGAGAGAAAAGAGAGAGAGAGAGAGAGAGAGAGAGAGAGAGAGAGAGAGAGAGAGAGAGAGAGAGAGAGAGAGGAGGACTTTATGGCTGATCCTGCAGGACTATCATCATCACAGTCCTGCCACAGTGATCCAAATATTGCACAACTCTGTGCGTGTGTGTGTGTGTGTGTGTGTGTGCGTGTTTGTGTGTGTTAGTGTGTGTGTGCTAGTGTGTGTGTGCTAGTGTGTGGGTGTGTGTGTGTGTGTGTGTGTGTGTGTGTGCTAGTGTGTGTGTGCTAGTGTGTGTGTGCTAGTGTGTGGGTGTGTGTGTGTGTGTGTGTGTGTGTGTGTGTGTGTGTGTGTGTGTGTGCGCGTGCGTGCGTGCGTGTGTGTGTGTTAGTGTGTGTGGTGTGTGTGTTAGTGTGTGTGTGTGCTAGTGTGTGTGTGTGTGTGCTAGTGTGTGTGTGCGTGCATGCGTGCGTGTGTGGTGTGTGTGTTAGTGTGTGTGGTGTGCGTGTTAGTGTGTGTGTGTGTGCTAGTGTGTGCTAGTGTAGTGTGTGTGTGTGTGTGTGTGTGTGTGTGTGTGTGTGTGTGTGTGTGTGTGTGTGTGTGTGAGAGAGTGCGCTAGTGTGTGTGGTGTTGTTGTGTGTGTGTGTGTGTGTGTGTGTGTGTGTGTGTGTGTGTGTGTGTGTGTGTGTGTGTGTGTCTGTGTTATGCACAATTCAGAAATTGAGAACTGTCCCCCTTTCAGTTCATGATTGTGGATTTTAATTAAACTAACAGAAAGAACAATTTACTGAATTGCAATTAATACATTTCTTTAGATTGTATAAGCTGCTTCTTCAGCCCCTATCTGAAGACTTTAGGATAAATTATAGAAATGGACAAGAAATTAATTTTTTCCACCATGGTCCATAAAATGTAAAAGTAAGATGAAATATATATTTATGGATTTAATTTTATGGGCTGTGGTAGAATAACCGTAATATTTCTGGAAATACTCTACAGTATGTGTTGTGTTGTGTGTATGAACATGTTTATGAGTAATTCATACACTTGGAAAGACCAATCAGAATGCATCATTCATATGCACCACTGGGCTTCTCACCAGCACAACATTCAAAACACCACGGCTGCCTTTAATGAACTGCCAAAAAACCTTCAGGATAAATCAGAGCAGTTTGCCGCTGCGCATCAGAATGCAATAAGACCGTTTTGCTTGAGCAACGACAGCAGACGAATGACAGATTTTAACAAGCCATTTTACACTGTCAAAAATATCAGTATCAAGAGTTATGAAATTCAAACTTCTAGATGTCAGAGTAGAAAAGTGCAAGTGTCCAGAACCAACTCAACTAGATGACCACCTTTTCTAGACAGATTTATTTTACACACCCATCTGGAACAAAATCATTGCATTCAGAAATATTAATGAATTGATTTCAACAAATTTAAGGGTGGGCTTATTTGACATTTGCAAGTTAAGCAACCATCCAGAACACTCAACCACATAGCAATGCCCACACAACACTCTAGAACCATTCAGAACACCCAGGTAACCACTTAGCAACAACCTAGTAACTACCCACAACTCCTAGTATCCTAGCAACCATTTAGAAAACCTAAGTAACCACATAGCAACAGCCTAGCAACTACCGACCACATCCTAGTATTCTAGCAACACCCTAGCAACCATTCAGAACAACTTAGCAACAGCCTAGCAACTACCCATCACATCCTAGTATCATAGGAACACCCTAGTAACCATTCAGAACATCAAAACACCAGAAAGTAAACAAAAAGAAAACAAAGCAACAACATAGTACAAGTCACTTTTAATTATATAGCGCTTTTTACAATACAGATTGTTTCAAATCAGCTTTACAGAGATAACAGGGAAATAATTTTAAAAAACTTATTTCCAGAAGAAAATAGCGTCATAGTAAGTTCAAGTTCACAAGTAAGTTCAGTGATGTTTCATATTTTTTTCATTTATATATTTAATAGCCACTCTGGAGTAAACCGTGATGTCATTGCAAATAACACAATATCCTCATATCTTAACAACACCCTAGAAACCATTCAGAACACCTAAGCAACCATTTAGCAACAGACTAGCAGCTACCCACCACATCCTGGTGTCCTAGGAACACCCTAGCAACCATTCAGAAAATCAAAACAACAGCATAGCAACTACCCACAACTTTCTAGTATCCCAGCAACATCCTTGCAAGCAACCACTCAGAACATCAAAGCAATGGCATAGCAAATAACAATCTTGTATCCTAGCAACGTCCTAGCAACCAAAAGTTTCCCCTCAGAACTGTCCATCAGAGAGTAATCTCTCTCCCCTCTGTGCCCTCAGGCCCTGTAGACGTCTATTATCAGAGGATGACACTCCTCATCTTTCTTTCAATCCGCGGAAATACAGAGAGGAATTAGCGAACCAGTCAACACGAAACCACAACGGAGGGCTTTCATCCACTCACGAATGTTTGATTTGGACAAAAACTGTCTCAGCTCACTGGACTAGATGTTGGTTAAAAGAAACAATTGATTCCAGCACAGCTTCTGATCAATAGAAGTCTTCTACACAAGTGCTTTAGACGGCCCAAGATTGACAGTTTTTCCAGTTTTTTGCTCACCGAGTTCAGGTCCAGGTTGTTTTGGACCCATTCCTTTGCTTCTTCATACTCCTCCATCAGACCCATGATGTACAGCGTGTCCAGAGAATCCACGATAGAAGCCCCTCGAAGACCACCTGCAAACACAATACATGACATTATTGACAACTTTAAATGACGACATTAAAAAGTGGATTCCTCGCGTACCAGATGTGGGCCGGATCTGGGCGAAACCATGTTGCTGTCTGGGATTTACATGTCTATTTATTCAGATGATGCTGCAGAATCTTTTATTGTCGCACAAGCAAACTAAAGGCAATATCTGAGGTGAATGTGCACGAGTCCCTTATTCCCTCCTCTCACACACGGAGATCCCCACAACACCAGAGCTTTAGCTGCATTTAATTTGAAGTTATTAAATTCTCTTCACATACTTGATTAAAAATATTCGGAGGCTTTCATTTAATTCACTCGACCTTAAAACGAGATTGCTCCGGCTTCAGCCCCTTTAATGTAGAAAATACACAAACCGTCGAGCACAAAACAAGGCCTTTATTGCTTTATTGAGGCAGTGGCTCCGTCGGAGCAGATGAAAAGCACATTACATGTAGATTGGTGACGTTGACAAACAATGAAATATCCCATCCCTCCAATGGGAACGAATGAGGCAATAAAAACAGCCTTGCAGGATGCGTTTCAATCTCGCAATGTACGCAGTGTGTCAACTCTCAAACCTCTGATGCGAAATCCCTCCTGCTACACGTTTAATGAGCATTTCAATTAGGAGCTTAAGAACTGGGAAAAAGAAATGAAAAACCAACACCCACAGGCCACAGCCTTTCCCATGACCTCCCTAGAAATACTGCGGCAGAGAAGGATTTCGACAAACTCGGGTGCAAATGAGACGTAGGGTAAATCGGAGCCCTGGGCATCGTGTGCCAGCCGATAATGTGATGCAACTATGAGCAATGCTGCATATTACAAGGTGCCATGCTGCACAAAAACACCAGCACAACCAGAGTAAGTGTGGGAACAACTGCAATGGGTCTAAGAGCTCTTTTAGTGAAAATAACTGGAAAGTCTTCCGTCCCCTGCAGGAAAACGCGGGTGAAGGAGCCGCTGCCAGTGTGTGTGTTTAGACGTTACGTCAGTTTGAGCGCACATGAAAGGCATCTCTGCCAGCCCAAAATAATGAAGGAAGCGTTGTGTGATAAGCTCGGAGAACACATGAACCTCGCAGCCTGATCGTATCATGATCTGATACGGCACAGACCAGAAACCAGAGCCGAGGGATAGGGGTGTGAGAAAAAATTCCCAGCAAATTCACACAACCACTCGCATTTTTTAAAGTAAAAAAACAAACAAACAGGGACGTGTTTAGTCGTTTACAGAGTATTCCTATATTAGTCGTTTACAAATATCTTTGTGTCAGGATCTCACATCAGCGGGGGTCAGATTATCGTTCTTTCTATTCCATTCAAACCATGTGTTATGTTTTACTTCTTAATAAAGTTACACACACCATCTGGTAACTAAACCCAGAGCTCACCAAAGCCAATTTTACTTCAGTTGGCAGTCTGCATTCATTCTGGATCCTGCACAGAAATATGTGCATACATGTTTATTTAGTGCAACATATTCAATATAAACAAGCAGCAGTTGGCGCAGATTTATGAGCAAAATACATTTCATAAATCTCTTTTAATTAAAAATGTTATTAAAACAAAAAACAGGTACAGCAATGTGGAAAAATATATTTTTAAAAAGTATAGGACATCTAATATATGCAGTATACTGAATATTAAATAAAATTTTGAACATTTTTAGATAAGGGTTATACATACAATATATATGTGTACAGTAGTGGCTAAAAGTGATGTCTTTATATTAAAACATCAAAATTTGAGGAAAAAAGTTACATTTTTAAATATTTTAAACATGAAGGATGAACACAACACTAAACTTGTTTAAAGTATTTATCTGACAAAATTATTTGGAAAAAAAGGACAAACTAAAGCTACAGGTTTTAATTTATATTTATGCAAAAAATGCATAGAAAAACAAAAAAGCTCACAGGAAAAAGCATATATTGACTACAACATAATCCGTTTTAATATTTCATTGATTCTCTCTTGTTTTTGCATGTGTTCATAATTTATTTGCATGACAGCCAGGACAAAAAATTATGTTGGCAAAACTAGGCATGTTTCATTGCGTTATTATCACAAATAAAACAATCGACTGAAAGCACAGTTATGCAATATGCTTACAAAATCTTTAAGAAATGTTGAATAATTTTTGGATAAAAAATTATGTCAATTTTCCTAGGTCATACATCACTTGAGGCTATATATACATAAGGCTGTATTTTATATATTATTATATACTTTTCATAATTCTTTGAACAGATATAAATGTGTTACAGTAGGCCTATGTCTTTACTGTCATTGTTGATAAATGTAAGGGATGAAGTACTAGCTTCTTTAAATAAAAGTCACATTGAACCAAACTTTTGAACAGAGGCATATGTAATATATATATTACCTTCCAGTTTGTCACAAGTTTCGAAAGTTTTTTTCGAATACGGGCGTGTGTTACGTCAGAGGCGTCGGAATTTCCTTATACGGGTCTTAAGGGCACTTCTCCCGGAAGGGCGCGCGCAGCTGTAGCCTAGAGCGTGCGAGAGCGTCAGATAAAAGATACTGCGCTGCAATAAAAAAATGGCACAAAAAAAGTGTTTTTGGTTGCCAGGGCAAGACAACACTGCACAAATTTCCAAAGAACCCAGCGTTAAGGGACCTGTGGATGGATTTTGTTTTTCCAGAGCAACAACGGAGTTATGCAAGTGTTCTTTTTTGTTCCCTTCATTTCGACGGTTATAGTAATAGGCCCAGTTCGACGCCGGATTTGCAGATCGCCTAATACTTAAAGATGGAGCAGTCCCAACGATAAAGGTTCACGGTCGTGCGTTGGAACCGCAGGCGGTGAGTAAAACTGCTTCATGTCTGTGTGTTGTTAACTATCGGCGTGTAAGCACAGCAAGTAAACAACATGATCACTTACAGTTAATGTATCGATGGAGCATGCGATGTATGGTGTGTGTGGTGTGTGTGTGTGTGTGTGTGTGTGTGTGTGTGTGTGTGTGTGTTTGTGTGTTTAAATACATTTGTTTAGCTGGCCACTGTTAGGTGTCAGTTTGTTTATTGTAAAAATAAATCATGTCCTCATAAACCACGAGTCTGTCTGTTTACAACACATGCTTCGCGCGCTCCCGCCCACACGGCACGCCTCCACCCGCTCGGCTTTTTCCGGAAAGACTCGGTACAGCCTATTTTTCTTTTATAAATATAATAAAACTAAAGACTTTTTGGAGATATGAAGGATGCAATACTACTCTATAGGTACTCAAGATTAACATGAGATTGAGTGAAACTGAGTGTTTCACCCCCCCTTTAATCTTTTACTTGAGTAATCTGGGACAGATCTAGTTTTTTCATGATGTGCACTTGCTTTAGATGTAGATTAAGTAAGTTGTGATCTGTTGATTTATCACGGACGGTCTCTGCACATCTCTCGCCTGTAGGATGATCTGATGATTCTCTCGACACGACATCAGTCTTCTTTATCAGCTCTAATCCGTCAGACGTCCTGGGAGTCGTTCATCTTTCTTCATTTCCCTTCGCTCATCATTCCCTTCTAATCAAGCTTCACGCCCATCGGAGAGCGCGGGCCGGCTTTATCTTTGACCCCCGCTTAATCCCGATACGGGCCGGCTAATGAGGTCACCGGCAGAGGACGTCACGGGGCAAAACTGCTCTCAGATCCCTGAGTGATTGCGGATCCCAGGCGTGTCCCATTTCCTGCTCCTCTTATTAGGAACAATGTGGCATATGGCCGAATGCTATCAGCCTCCTCTAGAGACGCTCGCATTTGTCACTCTCAGACCCGGTCGGGGTTTAATCTGAGGCAAAGACGGCGAGTGATAGAGCGAGGAAGATAGCAGGACCACTGACTGTCACAACCTATCAGCTGTTCTATCTCAACGCCACCTCTACATCTCCATCTCAACGTGAGACATCAGACAGGTCTGGGCTGACAAAGTCCTTCCTAACTAACCCTTCCCTCGAAGCACATTGGCCCAGTCCCAATTCGCCTACTTATACTACGACCTAAAAGTATGTACTCTTTTTGTAAAGAAAAAGTACATATTTTTGAGTGTGTAGCAAACGAGTAGGCAAGCTTTGGGACATACGTCATCTTTAACGGACAGATCTGTCGCGTGCTGTCACCGTAAACTGCCCTGTCAATCATCTTGTCACAGTTAAAATCCTCCATTCAATCTAATGTAATTTCCTACTGTTTCGGAGAGAAATGTATTAGCACGTTGATCTGCCAGTCGTGGGTCTTTCATGCGGAGACTCTCCATGTTTGCAATTTGAATATAATGATGCATTTAAGTTAATGGCTAAATATCTTTACAAAAGTTCACAATGCTGCTGCAGATGCAATATAATGTAGACAACGTTGAATGAATACATTTCCGTCAGGTTCGATACTGATAATTAATCACTCAAACCCCTTTATCTAAACCTCTCTACAAAACCGCCGGACTCGCGCGTCCTCCATGTCTGTAGTTTTTTAACACTTTTCACTCGTGTTTGTAGTTCTAACCGAATCCTCGTCCACCGCGCGATGGGTTATGGGCAATATTAGCTGTTAGTGCCTGCATCCATAGACATCATATAGCTAGACGCCCTATTGCCCGCTGGGCGCAAGAAATGCGGCCGCCATCTTAAACCGATCATACTCCTATTTGCGTTGCACAGCAGCAGTAGATACCAGAGCACTGTGCAGCATATTCCTGCTCAAATCGGCGGACCATCACTCGGGGATTACTTTTCACAAGTAAGATTTAACATTTAACTTTACCGTACTATTGGTTGTATTTTGTGAATAAAATATTCAATGTGTCCTGTATCGTAGCTACATGTATGACCTCTGCCGCAAAAAAAAAAAACCTCCGTGAAAATCAGTTCGGTATTCAGTGAGATATGATTAATTAAATGCGCTGACAGCTCATTGCACCTGCCAAACAGATTACACTGAGCGGAGCAAGTGACTGGTCTAAGATGGCGGCCCCACGGCTCGTCCGCACCAGTAGGCAAAAGCGGTCGATGGGGCGTCTATCTATATGATGTCTATGTGCGCATCGATCTGCACTTCGGATTCTGACGGGATATAGTAGACCATCCGGGTATCTTTGGAACACTCATTTCAACATACTACGATTTAGGACATACTAATTATTTCCGAATAATATTTAGGATGGATAGTATACGAATTGGGACTGGGCCATTGTAATGTGTTGTTAAATTTCTTGCATTGAGCTGTATTTCATCTAGTGCTGCTATTGTTAACTAGGGTGAGCAGATTCTCAGAGTGGAAAATGAGACAGGCACCCTCACCCCATGCACCGCACACATAAAAATATCTATTAGCAATTCGCATCGGACTTGATCTCCTCCGAGCTCTATCACTACTGACACTGACGTCAGGTCTCGCTTTCGCTATCAAAAGAGAATTGTGATTGGATGGTAATTTTGTTCTTCAAAATACACTATGACGGGATTGGCTACTTTTGATTAGGCTGTTCTCGCACGACAGAAGACTCTGCAATAAAATACATTTTAAGAAAGATGAAATATGGGACAAAACATGATTTTTTCATAAGTTGGGACACTAAAAATAGAGTGAAAATATCGCACTGCCCCGGGGGAAACGGGACATCTGGTCAGCCTAATGTCAACTAAAGCTAAACATCTTTTTGTTATTTGAAATAAAATAAAATATTACATGGAAAGTTTGAACAATTTGAAAATGAATAAATAAATCATGAAATAAAAGCAGCTCTATACTTACAGCACCACCCAAAATAAAATAAATAAAAATAATAATCTTGTTTTTATTGCCTAGCACCATAAATAAATGTATATATATTCGATTTTACATATGTCCTATTTCATACAAACACTCTTAGGCCTAAATGAAAGCCATTCGTTACCAAAAACCCATTTAACACACAAAAGATTTATACAAGCATTTCATACATCTAGTAAACAGATAAAACACACTCATGTGTGCCATCAATGCTCGCAACATACAGATGAAAAACGCAATGCCTCATGCTTTGCTCCAAGAGCAATATTTGTGATTTGATGACAAATTACGTTAGCGGGTGGAGGAGAAAGAAAATGATCTTTAATTCAGCGAGCTCCAGGTCCCGGAGGCTGCCGGCGCTGAAGTGTGGCAAAGTCCTATTGAAAACAGAGGCAAAGCACTACTGATTGATAGACTCAGATGAGGCGAGGAGCAGATCAATCCATCACAGCCAGCACAATCTCACTCATTACCCCGGCTCCACCCAGGAGACGCGACACACGGGCCCTCAAACCAACACCGACACTGATTCACAAACACGCATTCACAATCGAGTGCTTCCACTATTTACTGAGCACTGTGCAGAATCCATATCATCAGAACAGTATGCATTCATTGAATATTCATTATTCAAACATTTTTAGGGTGACCAGATGCTATTGGCTGAAATTCGGGCCACGTGGGGTTGGGTAGGCCTACTATGATATTAGACTACACAGCCTATAATAAAAGATAATGAATTTCAAACCTGAACCAAACATATTTTTTTTCAAAGATCAACAGTCTGTCATTAGTCTTTAGTCTGCCACTAAAAAACGGCGTGTTGTGGTTCCGGTACACCAGCCATGTCAACGAAACGAATGAATGAAAATATGCTTATCAATGTATATCTAAATCTTTGTAGAACTTCAAAAAAAGAAACAGAAAAGATGCTGCAGCCAATGAGCCGCCGGCGGGGGCCGACTCAACCTCCACGGACAGTTTTTAATATTTTATCAGACAATAACTACTCAAGATTTTGCTTTAGTATAATTTTCGGGACAATTAGGGCTGGATTAGGGATTCGGGACAACAGCTTAGATTTCGGGACTGTCCCGAATTTTTCAGAACGTCTGGTCACCTTAAACATTTTCGACCTCATCACGTCAATAAAGTTGCATGCAAGTAGCATCTAAAATCTAAAAAATAAAGTTACTTTCCATGTTTTATTTAGTTTTGTTTGAAAATGTATCCCTTTTAGCACTCAGATCAAATAATATCTGCTTTTCCAACGCCAGGCCAAACTGTTCTCGTTGCTTAACCGTTTCATTGCGTGCCGATCCGGATATGGTTTTATTTTCCACTGATAACGGAGCTCATTGGAATGTAATACAAATGCATCAGTTCTTGCCTTAGAAATGCAAGAGATTACAGATGATATGAGATGTAATAGCGACCACGTCATGGAGGATGATCAGATATTTCTATTAATGTTATTAACTTTGCTCACATAGCACGCTTGGCCAGCTAGAGAAACTGGTAGCCATGCAACAGACAAGAAGTGGCCAATCCTGTGGTGACGTCACTGCACACAATACATAAATGAACACCGGCCTAAGCCGCGCTCAGACAGCAGCAGTTTTTAAATCTTAACCCATTGTGAAATCTGGTTGCATCAAGTACATAAGGAGAATCTCCATTTTCTTCCTTCAAATCTCAAACCTGCACACACTGCAAGATTTGATATTCATGGTGCATCACACACTACAAGATGATCTTAAGATTATAATGCCAGTTTTAGCACCTAAATCTTTTGAACAAATAAGAAGATATTTGAAAGAATGTTGTTGACTTAACAGTTGACGTGTTTAGAAGGGGAAAAATACTATGAAAGTCAGTGCTATCGTCAACTGTCTGGTTACTGACATTCTTCAAAATACTTCTTTTGTGTTCAACAGATGAAAAACTCATACAGGTTTGGAACAACTTGAGGGCGAGTAAATGATGACAAAACTTTCATTTTTGGGTGAACTATGCCTTTAAGTTTATTCATTTGTGACATGCTCTGCCATTGAAACAACAATTCAGACTGAATTCATGAAACAGTTATTCGCTTATGTAAATTCTCAAATTATATGTAAATTAGCAGGACGCCTGTTGACCCTCCTGCTCCTCGATCAACATGAACCGTGACAAGCATCAGGTCAAAATAACACAAGACTCAAAGAAGCGTCAGGTTTTATCATCTGATCATTACTGCAGCCGAGGGAAACATTACGCCTGTGCGTTGAACAGCGCCTCTTCTCCCGTACGCTTGATTGAGGGATGCGTCACGAAGACAGAGACACGGAGGCGCAGAAGCTCGGCCTGTTATTGCTGCTGAATGAAAGCGTGCGGACCCCACCAATGAGCCTAATGATGTGTGTGTGTGCCTGACCTCATCGCTGCTGCACTACGGGGACAAAAACTGATAGATTACAGTCATAGTCGAAATAAATGCAGACCATTATGGGGGAAAGCAGACAGACTGGGAACCGCTGCTTAGCAATGCCATTTATTCATCGCATCTGAAGCCTTGACAATGTGCAAGTGTGTGAGACATAGTGGTTCTTATATACACACACACTTCTGATATAATAATCCCTTCATTTTAACTTGGAAAATTCAGATTTCCAACTAGTGCGTCACAATGCCACTTAACTTGTGCGGAAATCCAGAAATAAAAGTGTCTGACGTCACACTAACATGTCAATACTGAAAAAAAGCAGATACAAGTAAACAGTTAATAATATTTTTAAGATTAAAAAGTGACTAAGTTCCTATATTGCAAATAGGAAATGTAACAAATGTTTTCCAGAGAAAGGAGTGAAAAACATGTTAAACGAATGATACGCCTGCAGAACAAATACTGGCATTGCATACTGTAGCATTGCAATGCCAGCATCCATGTGAAACGACATCCCATTATCATCTCAGATGTAAAAATATTTGATTAGCATTTTTTATGTAAAAATGCCTTAAGATTTGGCAGTGTGGTCAAAATAAAAGGTAAAAAGTGTTAAAAATGCAGTGCAGTTAATGTGCAGTTAGTGGGTAGTGATAATTGTGACATTTACGTGCAATAGTGCTGTGATTATACAGCTCAAAATCACTGACCAGACTTAAATTGAAGTTTTATTCTTAATGAGTATCAGAAGTGTCTGACACACACACACACACACACACTGCTTGGCTAATGATGATAACAGGGACAGGCCGTGGAGGGACAGTGTGTGTAATCATGCAGTCAAAAGCACAGTCTGGCCAGACGTGCTGCTTTCAAAGACTTCTTCTAATTGGTCATGCCAGGAGCTAACCGATTCGCTAACACAGCTGCTTGTGTTATGACAACATCTCCAGTGTGATTGGTTAGCCCTGACGGGGCCATCGCTCGACGGAGGAGAACAGATCGATGAGCGCACAGGTAGATGATGTGTGATAGACATCAAGCACAGCAGTGTGTCAGCGCTCAGAGGGTCTTCACCTGGAAACACATCAGGGTTTATAAGCAGGATGGTGATAGACGGGTTATTATGCTGGGTTACGATACTGTAAATGCCTAGCCTAGAAATCTAGATGCACCCTAGCGCAGCAAAATTATTTGCAGCCAGTGTAGTCTAGCAACTCTCCGTTGGCATTCGAGCTGGAAAAACCAAACTCTGGTCAGGCCAATCACATCGTGTATAGAGTTGGAGGGCAGGCTTAACATAATGACGGCAGAGTTGTGACGGTTCCGCGTGATTTCCATGCTACTTGAAAACAAAGAAGATGCTGCTGGTGAACAGCGGTCTTTCGAATCGGCTTTGGC
Organism: Chrosomus eos; assembly: GCA_036326025.1. Lineage (NCBI taxonomy): Eukaryota > Metazoa > Chordata > Actinopteri > Cypriniformes > Leuciscidae > Chrosomus > Chrosomus eos. The sequence goes on along the minus strand of CM070831.1, from coordinate 4,471,783 downwards.
GCGACTCTGGAGGACTTGGAGTAAAGAGAACGTCACTTAAGTCATTCTTAAAAAAGGAAAATGTGTTCGGAGTTTTGACGACCGGATACGGCAAAAGTTTAATATATCAACTAGCTCCGCTGGTGGAAAAACGCATGGGACTCACTCAGCCACAGCCGTTCGTTGCTCTGGTTGGTTGTAGCGCTGTCCTATTGCGTGCCGAGGGATATTGAAAGACAACCGTTTATCCCGCCCCTCGGATTGAGGTATGCCAATGGTGAGTTCCCAGATCTAACATCTTGATGTAGGTCTGGCTTGCAAGGCTGGTAAATGCCCATAGTGACATGCAACATGTTTAAAGTGAACACAAAATCAATCAAAGTCGACCACATTTACTTAAAGCGTGCTCAATTCATCAGTGCATTTTGTACAAAATTACATTATTAGTCGTAAATTAAAGATTTATGTATTTTAATTGCATATAACATTTCAATCCGTTTGTAAAGATTTGACGTAAACAAACGTTTTTGTTGCATTTTTCTAATTCGGTATTCATTTTGCATTTAAATATCAAAGCCTAAATTTAAGATTTACATGAATTGCATCTAAAATTTGGATTCTATTAACGTAAACTAATAACTTATTGTGATGCAATGAAACAGGTCAGATTTCTGCAATAAATTGTTTTATTTCTGTTCAAATAAATCATGGCATAATCATTTAATTTAAAAAGTAGAATTTTCAAAATGCATTTATTCAAGTTGCTTATATCAGCATTGTGAAAACAATTAAATGGATTCAGTTGAAAAGAATGAATATGGTTAAATATGGATAACTGTGTAACAAGCAACATTCAAGATACAAATTATGAGATTGAGAAAAGTGGGATTTATTGGTGATAAATATATAAACTTGGTTATTGTGTTTTAAAAACACATTCAGTTTATTATTACTATTACAGAAATTACGGAAAAATTCATTGATGTCTGACAAATATGCATCAGATTAAGTTATTAGTTCATGATAAAATCATCCAAATGCATGGAATTTTTATATGCGATTCAAATACAAAAATCATAAATTTAGGCCTTAACATTTAAATGCAAGATGAATACAGAATTATAAAAAATATGACACAGAAGCATTGTCACTAGTAGAATGACTGGTGAATTATGAATATTCTGTAGCTGTTTTTGAACAAGTGTACTGTGAACTAAGGCTGCAGGGATGATGTTCTGGGTCACATGATCTCATCATCGATCTTCAATCTGGCTGTTTACAGATGATATACAGCCCATAATATGATAATCTGAAGGAATCTGCAGACTCTGCAGAACTGAAGTGCGCTGGGGAAAGTGCTGTTCATTTCATGAGGAGTAGCCCCAACAGGACTCTTCACACAGTCACAGTTTATTACAAAAATCAAGGAATAAGTGACGTGGAATTACTTAGAATTTAGGGATAAAATGATGTTAATTGTCCTAGAAATTATACTCTCTCTCTCTCTCTCTCTCTCTCTCTCTCTCTCTCTCTCTCTCTCTCTCTCTCTCTCTCTCTCCTCTTTCTCTCTCTCTCTCTCTCTCTCTCTCTCTATCTCTATATATATATATAATCTGGCTGTTATATATATAGAGAGAGAGAGAGAGAGAGAGAGAGAGAGAGAGAGAGAGAGAGAGAGAGAGAGAGAGAGAGAGAGAAGAGGGAGAGAGAGAGAGAGAGAGAGAGAGAGGGGAGAGAGAGAGGAGAGAGAGAGAGAGAGAGAAATTTTTCACAATTCATAATGTTTCAAAACGGCTTTAAAGAAAATCATGAAGTTAAATATCTTAATATCTTCAAGCCTTATTTAGCAGATCAGAGCTGGGCGATAATATAGTTTATATTTTGCAACAATGTAAACAATAAAGCAGCTGAGATTTGCTGAATAGTATCGCTTCATGCAAGAACTGTATCTATGGATACATTCTAACATTCTATCTACCAGTATATGCATTCTCTACATTCCATACATTTGGACATGTATAAAGAGCTGGCAGATAAAAGTTATAGTTTTCAATGGAAAAAAAGGATCTGATGGATCTGCAGATTCTCATGATTACTCACGCAGAGTTCAAATCCTTCACTGTTTGACGCTCCTCATTGTCCCTTTCAGCTAACATGTCCCGGTTATAGAAATTAGTCAAATAAAAGCATTAAGCTCTGAAAGATTGAGAACCGCTAATCTGCAGAATATGAAACGCAGAAGCATATTAAAATGGAAATTTGCACAATGGACCTCTTGATTGGTGGACACTCTAGTTAATTAGCGCTTGATGTAAAACCACCTTGAAGATTCACCTTTAATTTCACACCATGCTATGCTAACTCAATAAAACTGTGAAAATGGCCCCGGGAACATATTTACGGTCTGAAACATGATTACATCCATTTACCACTCCATAATTTCAAGCCGTCTACCTAAAACCTTTATTTTTCATTCACCATTTAATTAGCAGTCACAGTTTGCTCTTTTTCCTTCTACAGTGTGTTCCTCATTATTGCATCTGAGGCTCCACTGAAAGTGTATCCAGACGCGACAGCAAATGTAGAACTTCACAAACCCTCCCGGCAAGAGAACGAGTTCATTTCATACCTCTTATTTACCTTCTCTCGCTTCTCTCGGCACTGAGGGACAGATCGCTATTCGCTTGGACTCGAGCATCCAAAACCATCAACTGGAAAATCCCCATCCCATCCGCACCTGGCAGCCAATCAGATGCTTTCATGCTCCAAATCAACTTACAGACTCAATTTCAGAGAGCAGAGCAAAGCTGATTGGCTGAGAGCTAAATGACTTGGCACAGTCAACATTCTACTGGAATATCAGAAGCCATTGTGCTCGTGACAAACGATCACGGAACATTTATGGGAAATTATTAACATTGTTAATCTTGGTAAGTGGATTGTTTAGTTGTGATAAATAAAAAGCAACATTGAATTGTAAGAAGTGGGTTAGTAGTACAACAAAACACGTTTTCTGGTTGTACTTTCTTCTGTGGCACACACACACACACACACACACACACACACACACACACACTAAACTATATAAGCATGCGCACACACACTATATAAGCATGCGCACGGCACGCACGAGCATGCGCACACACACACACTATATAAGCATGCGCCACGCACACACTTTATAAGCATGCGCACACACAAGCATGTGCACACACACTTTATAAGCATGCGCACGCACAAGCATGCGCACACACAGACTATATAAGCATGCGCACACGCACAAGCATGCGCGCACACACACTATATAAGCATGCACACCGCACACACACTATATAAGCATGCACACGCACAAGCATGCGCACACACACTATATAAGCATGCCAGCACAGCAGGCCACAAGCATGCGCACACACAGCACTATATAAGCATGCACACGCACAACACACATATATAAGCATGCACACGCACAAGCATGCGCACACACAGACTATAATAAGCACACTCGCACGCACGCACAAGCACATGCGCACGCACACACACACACTATATAAGCATGCACACGCACACAATATATAAGCATGTGCACGCACACACACACACTATATAAGCATACACACGCACGCACGCACGCATGCACGCGCATGTGCACACACACACACAAGCACAAACACACACACGCACGCACACACAAAGATATTTTGAAGAATGTCCAAACAACATTGGATACCATTGAATATAATAAAATAATTGAGGTAAAATAATACTACAAATATAATAAAATAAAATGAATTATTTATTCACACTTCTTTCCAAGCATATATATATTTGGGGGAACTATACTTTTAATATATTGGGTAAAATATTAAACTCACTTTAAATATTAAACTCATTTTTAAACTCAATATCTTGCATCATATTATCACTTAAATAATTTCTCTGTTTTGGCTTGAATTTAACAGATGTTGTTGTACTAACTTTAACAATTAAAACAGAAATATTCCAGATGCTTCTTCATATGTTTCTTTCTTTAATTGAAATGTTTCAACAAAACACATTTAACTGGTGATCAGTTTATATGCTATTCCTGTGTCTGCAACATCACTGTCATAATTATATCTGTGAAACACCTTTAAATACAATACAAGCATCATCCTCCAGGAAGTGTCATCATTCTAGTGGGAAAACAACAGCACACATTATTCAGTTATTCATTATTTCAATCACTTAATGAGAATAGAAAAAAATTTTGCTCTTTCTTTGAACATCTTGTTAATTTTCTTTCCAATCATATTGCTAGTTAAATGATAATAAAGTTTATTAAAGTTGTGGAGTTTGACCAGTGCATTATTATTGGTATTGTGTGTGTGTGTGTGTGTGTGTGTGTGTGTGTGTGTGTGTGTGTGTGTGTGTGTGTGTGTGTGTGTGTGTGTGTGTGTGTGTGTGTGTGTGTGTGTGTGATATAGATTACAACAGAAGCAAATTCATTTAAGTTATTATAACCGCATAAGCGGAACAGTATAAATCTGAACAGAGGAAAAGTGAACTAAAAACGGCTCTCGAGGTCATCAAGAGGCTTAAGGGCTTCTGGGTAAAACTGGTCAACAGCGATTAGTGAGCGCAGTAGATAACGCCGTCATGACGACCAGACATCAGGATGAAGACATGATCTCATCGTCAGCGGACTGAAATATCCAGTCCCTCATTTTCCTGTCGACTTCTGACTTATTTCCATCTAAGTCGTTACTGTAACAAATTCTGCAATCTCCTTTAATCCTTCTGCTTCGTCAAACATTTGTGGCCAGTTTTTCATTATCTTGCTTGTAATTCCCAAAGGATTCCCTGACGATTTTCCCTTAATCTTGCTGTTTTTATCTAAAAGTAAAAACAGACAGCGTTTTTTTCTTTGAATCAATGCTATAGCCTTCTGATGGACACAAAATAAAACTTAATTTGAAAGAAAATCTCAGGAAAAACATGGGAGGAACGTCAGTCTCAATATCTTCTCCATTTTATCTCATTGCTCTACGACGAACAAAGTCTGTAGTCAAAGTTCAGAGATCTCAATATACTTTACAATAAAGTCCCGTTAGTTTGAGTTATTTAATGCATTACCTAACAATGTGTAATACAGTACATTTGTTATGATGTTTATTCATCTTTGTTATAAAAATACAACTGTTCATTGTTAGTTCAAGTAATAAAAATAATTATTAACAGATGCAACATTTGGTATTAATGTAGTAGTAATTATCAGAGATGAGTTATTGCTTTAGGATGTCAACACACACCAACTCTCTGGAACATTACTTAATCATATAAATGTGTCCGTTTGGTCCTCCAGCGCTCACATAAACATCTGGAAACTTGCTGGAATCAGAATATGTCCCTGTACAGTCACATCTGCCTCCTCCTCACACTCACTTCTCCATGCGGTCAGGGGCCGGTCCCTCAGGGGCCCGCTCGGCACATACAGGGATCTACCCGTCTACTCCAGTCTGGATCAGTGCTCGACCCCGAATACCTGCTAACCTGTCAATCAACTAGAGGACAGAAACTCCATCGAGCTTTATCAACTACTTCTGCAAAACTAGATCAAGTGTGCAAGGGTTTCTTCATCTTTTTACAATCTATCTATAAAGAAAACTTAGAAACTGCTCACTCAACAACAACACAAACAGTACCTTCTGATTACCCTACTCAATGTTTGCTAAAACGCACTTTCATCATAAGTCACTTTGGATAAAAGTATCTGCCAAATGCATAAAAGTAAATGTACTTTAAAGGTAAAGTAGGTGAGATGCAATAAACACTCTTTGCAAAAGCATCTACAGCCAAACCATATATCTCTGAAAATATGGTGAACCTCTGCAAAAATCATCCATCCTCCTCTCTCTCTCTCTCTCACTCTCTCTCTCTCCTCTCTCTCACTCTCTCTCCTCCTCTTTACCTCTCTTCACTCTCCTCTCTCATCCTCTCTCTCTCTCCTCTCTCACTCTCTCTCTCTCTCTCCCTCTCTCCTCACTCTCACTCTCTCCTCTCTCCTCTCATCTCTCTCCTCCTCTCTCTCTCTCTCTCTCTCTCCTCTCTCTCTCTCTCTCTCCTCTCTCTCTCTCTCTCTCTCTCTCTCTCTCTCCTCTCGTCCTGTCCCGTCCCGTCCCGTCCTCCGTCTTTTGTGTCTGTTCTGTCCTTTGTCAAGCCAACATTCAAAAGTTGACTTTTTTAAATTAAAAAATACAGTTTCTTTGAAATTCAATGAATTTTAATTAATTATTTTCAGAGGTCGCTCCTGCCACACCATTTAGACGTTTTCCGGCTGGTTCCGCCACACTCAGCAAAACACAAGGTATCATGGGACATGATGGGGGAGCAGAGGAGGGTGATATAAAACGCCTTTAATAAAGCACAATTCTTTACTGGAAAAGGCCTGGACTAAAGCTAGGGTTTTCAGGGTCGAGGGAGTATGAGATACAGAAGCAATGATGTGTTGGTGTATTAATGCTTCCAAATCAGCCCTCGCCACATGAAACATCTCCCAGTGTGCATTTGTCACTGGAAAACATTTAGTCTAAGCTCATTGACTTTCTTTAACCAGACCCTTTGAGCCTTGATGGTTTAAAACTAAAATGAGTCACCTGACAGAGAAGGAAACTCATTAAAAATGCTTTTTAGATCTATTGACATCGTCTATAAAAGTCCAGTAACTCTTGTCAAGAATGCATCAGGTCAAATACGGGTCAACTAATCAATGACTTAAACTCCAGTCGATGACCATTGCCCTCTGAAGCTGGTCTTTGACCCCGTCCTGAATAACCCAATGCTGCACAGACTGCAGTATAATAGTCCACTGTGAAGAGAGACTTAGAGTGCAAGACCCTACTGAATCATAAAACTCACACAAAATCATTAAAATAAATGAGTCACCTAAAGACTTCACAGATACACAAGAGCAAAGGTCACCATGAGTTAACATGAGTGGCTTTTGCACCGGGTAGTCATAGAGCTCAGATATAGGACATAGCCACCTAAATTACATATATTTAGTTATACACTGTATATATAACTAAATATAACTAAAATTGTAACGATTCCTGTGGTGCGAACACACCAAAAAGTGTGACCACCCGCCAATTGAAGAAAAAGGTTATATATAGAACATTTTAGGGGTTCTCATCATGGGGTCATTTAATGGATTTAGTTATAATTAATTCAGGTTTAATTAGTTTTTTATTTTAATTAACTTTTATGCATTAAACAGCTCGTATACATACTTTGTCACTGGAAACTAACCCATTAAACATGTATTATGTTATAATTTAAGACTTTTCTCCTCCTATAGAACCTTTTGGGAATAAAGGCTTCTTTTCAATTGACCCTTCGCGTGAAGCTTGATTGACAGGTGATCTAACCAATCATACTTCGCCATCCGCCATTTTGTCCGACAAAGCAGTCAGGAGAGTTAGTAGATTAACATGGGAGGATTTGAACTTGAAAAACTAATATACTGGCCTTTCCGCGGTTAAAACAACATTCCTTCTTATGTTAATTCATGTTTATTTGATGCTATAAATGAATAGAAGGAAGAGATGATCGGTTCACGAGCAGCTTTAACTGATGCTCTACAGCACCTGTCACGACACATTAAAGAGCCGCAAAACGGTATTTATTCAATTATTGTTTTAATTTCTTTCAAAAAATGACCATATTTGAAAGGTGAGACTTTGTTTAATATGTTTAATATCAAAAGTAACAGAAAAGTAACCTGGTCTGTCTGTCTGTCCGCGTGTTGTCAGTCTCCTCTCTGCTCCGCGATGTATTTTTCACTGCGTGAGAACATGGTGAGAGCGTGAGAGCGGCGTAGCTTGTCGGACATAGCGACAGTAACTAAGGAGGGCGGGTCTTTGCGAAGGGTCAATTGAGTCAGAGACAATTTAAATAAGAGACATGTCACTTCCTCAATCCTCAATAGAACTATATAGGAAAAACCTGTAACGCCAAAGATGGCGGTTGTATGCACATGTCCCGCCCCTCCCGCTGGACAGCCAATCGGTCAAACAGTCAAGCCGGGAAACATTTGAGCCTATGTCTGGTTCCTCTGACGCATGCGCACAGTTTGTTTGCGACAGCGGAGAATACGTTACTGTTTGAGGTGAGGCGGCAGATTTGATATGTACTGTATGTGTGCGTTGTGTAAATATCAGACATCCCAAGTCTCCCGCATATTGATAGCGGCTCCCTGATGCCCGCAAATTAGTTCAAATCTCCCCGAATCTAGAGCGAGTGTGCTTCAACCGTGTAGCGCGCACGGCAGAGAGGAGAGAGCGAGAGCGAGAGACCTTGCGTGTTGGTGTGTGAACTCTTGCGCATGCGTAGTAAAAGTATAACCTGTGGGGAAAAGGCGTTTTAAACCTTATTTTGGGGCAAAGTCGTCCAACTTTTTCAGTGATTTTTATCATATTTTACTGCTGTTTCTATACATGCAGTTTTTATGTCCCGGTGACCAGTGAAACTGCAGTTCTGACTCTCTGCCCATTCATTTAGATAGGAGCCTGGTCTTGTTAGTCAGAAATAGCTGCCCGGAGGCGTTGCCAAGATGGCGGCCGAGTGGCAGGACTTGCCTAAAAGGACTTTGATTGAGTCAAGAGCCCTAGGGTTTCTAAGAACCTTTTCTAAGAGTGATATCAACTAATATCACAAAACATCATCATCTAAACCACATTGTTTTTGTATGTGATGCTTTTTTTTTTTTTTTTTATTTACATTAAAACAAAAAAATATAAATATGAAAAATAAAAAAAAAAATGAAAGTTAGAAATGTTGTCTTGGCAAATAACAAAAATAAAATTATTTGACTTTGAAAAACTACAATTACTAAAACTGAAGTAAAAATAAATTAAAGCTAATATAAAATTTTTTAAAACAAAAACTAATAAAAATGACTAAATATTTACCAAAACAAAATATTTAACTTTTTTAAAATACAAATTTACTAAAACCTAAAACTATATACTAAAACTATAACTATAATATACTAAAACTAATTATATACAATATAAGATATGTAATATATATATATATATATATATATATATATATATATATATATATATATATATATATATATATAGTACAATAGTACTGTCCAGTAAAATACAAAGCTAAATCAAAATATTAGTAAACACTATAATATTAATAAATAGATACAAATATAGTAAAATAAGCCTGCTTTTAGCAAGAATGTGTGCAAATGCAGTGACCTGTTACTTCCTAAATGAGTCTCTGAGGAGACGAGAGCAGAACGGTGGAGCGTTCTGGAGAAGAGCGGTTTAAAACACACGACTCATAAGAAAGAGAGCACAAGCTTGAAACGAGACGCTGACTGACGATAACACAGTCAATCCCATTAGCATCTACAGTTACAGGAGCCAGGCGTGAGATTGAAGGGCTCTGACATCACAGGCTGTTCTTGTGACCGGAAAGAGGTGTTCTTGTCAAAGCCGCATGTTTCATAACAGGCTGGATGCATTTGATGTCTGCTGCGTGTTTTTAATGGACAGCTTACATTATTGACCTAGATATTACAGAAGTGAACATAATAAGGGGCTGCATTTCTCTTTAATCTGTTATTGTGATTATCCGTGACAGAATGCAACTAGTAAACAATGCATTATGACCTAACGACCGTTGCCTAACCTCACTCACTCGTATTGTTCTACATGCAGCGGGTTGGGTTAGGGTTTTAATGCAATTAACTCAATGAACATAATGCAATGCATGAACACAAGAGAATAAAATAATGACAAAACACTTATTTTAAGAACGCTTAAAACTAGGGTCACAGACTTTTATTTATCAGCATTAAGGCCACATCCACACGAAGCTAGACCTTTCCCTATCCGATCTTTTTTTTTCCTCGTTCTAATTGTTTTTTACGTAAACACGGAGTCGTCTCAAAAAATATACGCGTACACACGAAACCACTGAAACCGACTGAAAACGATGTGGTATACATGCCAGACCAGTATGTGGTGCTGTAATTCTGCCACAGAGATACACTAAACAAGGAGAAGAAGATTTGGAGCATGCGCATAACCTCGAGTGCTCAATACGAACCAAACACGACAGCAAGCTGAAGACGAAGATTGCTCACTGTAGTAGCATAGGAGCGGAAGATATTGCTTTAAGCTAATAGGCTCAGTAGCTTCTGCAGCACAAACACAAGCATATAGTCCGCCATTGTTGTTGATGTTACGTGTGACGTAGCGGTGTGTGACTAATGCTGACAAGTGGTGTGATGACATCATCGTTTCACAAAATGTTCGGATTGGGCGTACACACGAAAACGCAAGGGTGTTGGTTTCAGATTTATCCACTCTGGGACCCGGTTTAAAAAAATAGCGGTTTCAAGCTATGTTTACATGGAAACGATCTGAAAAGAAAACGCAAAAGTGGCGTTGCGTTTTCACTTTTTATTCTGCGTTTAGACGAGCGTTTTGGTTGGGAAATCCGCGTGCATATGGTGACGCAAAAGTGTGTGAAATTCGATGTAGTATGCACTCCAGGCGGCTAGGTGGCAATGTGAAGCAATGCCACACAACAACACCAATATCTGAGAATATTTTGAACAAATGCTGAAAAGACTCTTGTATGTTTATCAGAGCTGCTAGGGCAACTTGAAGGTCCGACGTTTGGAAATAATCCGACATGTTGGTTGTTATTTTTCTGTACTGGCGCATGCCTGTGACGTAAACGCGCACGCGACGAGAGCCACTGTGAGCAGATTTGCGTTTTTACCATTTAGACGGGAACGTGACGGTGGAGCGTTTTTAAGATTTCCACTCTGGAAAGTGGTTTCACATTTTTGCATTTTTAAGCCCCCAAAACGCCGTCGGCATGTAAACGAAAGGCACATCCGATAAAATATTTTTACGTTTTCACCCGGAATCGTTCTCGTGTAAACAGGGCCTCAGTGTCCCAAAACGCCGGATCCGTCTGGATGAAACGGCAATACGATACAAAATTTGTACGTATACAGCTAAACACGTCTCCGTGTGGACATGGCCTAAAACTGCTCAGCGACTTGGTCATCATAAGGTTGCATTTGCAACCCTAGTCACTTCAGAATAAGACTAGGAACATGTATTAAAAAGCAAATGGAACCAGTTTTGATGTCATGTTGACTAAGGCAAGTCAATCTAAGCAGCTGTCTATTTTCTATTTAAGCAATAGTCGTACAATAGTCATACAAGCGCCCTCTACTGGAGAAGGACTGAAAGCGCCCTCTACTGGAGAAGGACTGAAAGCGCCATCTACTAGAGAAGGACTGAAAGCGCCATCTACTAGAGAAGGACTGAAAGCGCCATCTACTGGAGAAGGACTGAAAGCGCCATCTACTAGAGAAGGACTGAAAGCGCCATCTACTGGAGAAGGACTGAAAGCGCCCTCTACTAGAGAAGGACTGAAAGCGCCATCTACTAGAGAAGGACTGAAAGCGCCATCTACTGGAGAAGGACTGAAAGCGCCATCTACTAGAGAAGGACTGAAAGCGCCATCTACTGGAGAAGGACTGAAAGCGCCATCTACTGGAGAAGGACTGAAAGCGCCATCTACTAGAGAAGGACTGAAAGCGCCATCTACTGGAGAAGGACTGAAAGCGCCATCTACTGGAGAAGGACTGAAAGCGCCATCTACTGGAGAAGGACTGAAAGCGCCATCTACTGGAGAAGGACTGAAAGCGCCATCTACTGGAGAAGGACTGGAAAGCGCCATCTACTGGAGAAGGACTGAAAGCGCCATCTACTGGAGAAAGACTGAAAGCGCCATCTGCTGGAGAAGGACTGAAATCGCCATCTACTGGAGAAGGACTGAAAGCGCCCTCTACTGGAGAAGGACTGAAAGCGCCATCTACTGGAGAAGGACTGAAAGCGCCATCTACTAGAGAAGGACTGAAAGCGCCATCTACTGGAGAAGGACTGAAAGCGCCATCTACTGGAGAAAGACTGAAAGCGCCATCTACTGGAGAAGGACTGAAAGCGCCATCTACTGGAGAAGGACTGAAAGCGCCCTCTACTGGAGAAGGACTGAAAGCGCCATCTACTAGAGAAGGACTGAAAGCGCCATCTACTGGAGAAGGACTGAAAGCGCCATCTACTGGAGAAGGACTGAAAGCGCCATCTACTGGAGAAGGACTGAAAGCGCCATCTACTGGAGAAGGACTGAAAGCGCCCTCTACTGGAGAAGGACTGAAAGCGCCATCTACTGGAGAAGGACTGAAAGCGCCATCTACTGGAGAAGGACTGAAAGCGCCATCTACTGGAGAAGGACTGAAAGCGCCATCTACTGGAGAAGGACTGAAAGCGCCATCTACTAGAGAAGGACTGAAAGCGCCATCTACTGGAGAAGGACTGAAAGCGCCATCTACTGGAGAAGGACTGAAAGCGCCATCTACTGGAGAAGGACTGAAAGCGCCATCTACTGGAGAAGGACTGAAAGCGCCATCTACTGGAGAAGGACTGAAAGCGCCATCTACTGGAGAAGGACTGAAAGCGCCATCTACTGGAGAAGGACTGAAAGCGCCATCTACTGGAGAAGGACTGAAAGCGCCATCTACTGGAGAAGGACTGAAAGCGCCATCTACTGGAGAAGGACTGAAAGCGCCATCTACTGGAGAAGGACTGAAAGCGCCATCTACTGGAGAAGGACTGAAAGCGCCTCTACTGGAGAAGGACTGAAAGCGCCATCTACTGGAGAAGACTGAAAGCGCCATCTACTGGAGAAGACTGAAAGCGCCATCTACTGGAGAAGGACTGAAAGCGCCATCTACTGGAGAAGGACTGAAAGCGCCATCTACTGGAGAAGGACTGAAAGCGCCATCTACTGGAGAAGGACTGAAAGCGCCATCTACTGGAGAAGACTGAAAGCGCCATCTACTGGAGAAGGACTGAAAGCGCCATCTACTGGAGAAGGACTGAAAGCGCCATCTACTGGAGAAGGACTGAAAGCGCCATCTACTAGAGAAGGACTGAAAGCGCCATCTACTGGAGAAGGACTGAAAGCGCCATCTACTGGAGAAGGACTGAAAGCGCCATCTACTGGAGAAGGACTGAAAGCGCCTCTACTGGAGAAGGACTGAAAGCGCCATCTACTAGAGAAGGACTGAAAGCGCCATCTACTGGAGAAGGACTGAAAGCGCCATCTACTGGAGAAGGACTGAAAGCGCCATCTACTGGAGAAGGACTGAAAGCGCCATCTACTGGAGAAGGACTGAAAGCGCCATCTACTAGAGAAGGACTGAAAGCGCCATCTACTGGAGAAGGACTGAAAGCTCCAAAACTCGCATTTTAATAATGTTTCAAACTACAAAGAACGTCTAACAAAACATTATCATGAATTTCTGTTTCGTTACCTGAAATCAATCTAAAAATAAAAATGTTCAGCTTGGTGTTAGCTGATGTTCATGAGAGAAGCCTGTTGTGATTTCTACAAGTCTCTGGTCAGGTACACAGAAAAAGACCATTTGACAGACATGTAAATCAATCAACCAAAGGTTGTTGTTTCTTTAAACATGTCATTTAACATGCCGTGTCACATTGCAAATGATCATGCCACATTTGTGAGTTGATGCCATTTTTAACTGGAAAGATGGAAAGATTATAAAATTGCATGTCATATGTACAACTTAGGGTGTTTTAGGCCTTTTTTGGAGCTTGGCAGCATAAATCACCATCCAATTTCCATTGAAAACAAAAACTGTTCAAAATAACCTCCAAATCCTCTGTGTTTCAGTGAAGAAAGAAAATACTGCAGGGTCAGAACAACATCAGGAGGAGTAAATAAAGACTATTTTCTATACATGTAGTGATTTTTATAAAAAATAAGTTGCTGAAATATCTCCTCTGGCTTTGACTGAGAGCCAGGTTTAGCTTTCCGGAGATCATTCCCACCGCTCATCTAATCCAGTTGCCAAAAGAGGCCGAGATGTTGGAGGTTATTTGAAGGTCAGCTTTGATTGTTAGTTTGTCTCAGTTTTGGTGAAATGCGAGGGAAGGAAAGCAAACGTTTCCATGGACACATGATAGATTGAGTTGGACTTCATTAAAAATCCCACAATGCTCCTCTGCCTCGGCGCCTCCAGCCCAGACACAGGGGGAGTGGGGCGGATTTGGAGCCGGTCCAGGGTCAGAGACTCGTACAATCCAACTGGCATGTAGCGCATTTGTTCTTTCATGCTGGAAGTGTTGGGCTGGTGCAGCGATTCGCTCCATTTATAAGCCTGAACAGACACAACATTCCCAGTCCAAACTATTGTTTCTCATTGAGCTGCAGCTGAAGAACCAGTGGCTCGCAAATAAGAAATATGTGAGCGATAAACAACTTTCACAAAAGCAAAGCCTTAGGATCGTTTCCAAGGTGAGGAGCTGCACCGCCTCGAGCTATTTTCTCTTCTTCCCCCCTTCGCTTTCTAACAAGAGCACTTTAAATGCACCTGAATCAGCAGAATGCAAATCAAAAGTCACACCCAGAGAAACGTCTGAACAGACTGAATTACATTAGCACATTTACTGCGACTGGAGCGCATGGGCTTTGACAGCACGCTATTGACGCTGTCATTGATTAGGTGTTACAAACAAGTTAGTTAGGAATCCATGGATTTAACTGAGAGCACATCTCCGAATTTATCCTGTGACTACCTACCAATAGATTACAAGTCCAATGCAATCAATGACCTTGATCACAGAAGCGGAGACAAACATCAAGACACTATTCTGACATAATGATTGTTAAGGCATTAATATCACTATTGCTCTTACTCATGGTCAGTGATGTGATCAAATCTCTAGCAACAAGTACTGAAGTATCACAGAGACTTGCATTCAAGACCACCTAGCAAGCACCTCTGTATTTCAATTACTATTTACTAACTATTTCAATGAGAAAACGCTGCAATTTTAGCATAACAATTCTAGATCTTTTTGCAAAATTGCTTGACATTCAATAGAATATATAAAGAAGAAGCGAATCAAAAGAGTGATTCATTCTCAAATCTGGCATAGTTGTGTTTTAGAGCCCATTTACACAACACCATTTTCAACTAAAAACGGAAAACTTTTTATGCGTTTTGGTCGTTAATTTACACGAGGGGACTCGAAAACACAAACTTTCAACTTTTGAAAATGTTTTTGAAAACTATACCATTATCGACTCTGTGCTTTCGCCATGGATTGATTGTTTGCATTCAGCGTTCTTTAGAAGAATGCGTATGTGTTTCTTTACAAAGGGACAACATCACCAACTACTGGCCTGGCATGCACAATACAGTGTTTTAGTCATTTTCACAGATCCAACAACTTTGTTGTCTGTACGAAAAACTTGAAACCTCTTGATGAAAATACATGTTATTTCCATCAACAGGTGCATACAATTTTGGTCAAGACCCTGTATTGACAATGCAAGAGTCCAGCACTCTGTAAAGTCTCCTCCAGCACATCCCAAAGACTTTCAATGAATTTAAGGTCTGGACTCATTCTTGAGTGAAAATGATTCTTCATGCTCCTCTCAATATTCTTTCACAATCTGAGCCTGATGAATCTCGACATTGTCATCCTGGAATATCACCATGATGTGTCTTCCTACATGTTTGTTTAAGACACACTTCATCAATTAGGATTAAAATAAATATTATAACATGCTAGAAGAAACATAATAATCACTGCAATAATGATCCACTCATAAACTCATAAGAACTTGCCTATTTTAGTCCAAATAGGAACTTTTTTTGGGCCGGACAGTGTATTTTAATGTTTTCTTTATGTCATAAAGGCTTCATTCAAACTTTGCAATCTGGATTCTGATTCAACTTCCATCTTGAGTCTATTCACATACTAAATAGTGATTGGCTTGTCTTTCCATGATCTATTTGACCATCTATAGCAATCAGCAGTAAAACATCAGAACGAAAAGCCGCCTAAGACATTATTCTTTTGTAGCAAGCGCTGCTCTCTCCTTCAGGAAATGCAAATGAACTTTAACGATGTAAAGCCTGTGCTGAAATCCCCTTTATTAAAAAGCACGGGGACCTGGGTGATTTATTGTTCAAGGTCTTTATCTTCAAATGTCTCTTTAAGAGTCCTGTGTTTGATGTCCTCGGTCGCCGCTCTCTGTCCTGTGCCGTCAGTTTCTCGTCACGCTATTACAGCGGCGTTACTGTATCCCGTGACCCCGCTGGTGCTGTCTCTAATGAACAGTAATGGCCAGCAGCTCTGAACACCAGCACAGGCACAGAGCCGCTCCCCATGAGAACAACAGTGAGAGAAAGTAATACGCAAGAGATGAAAATCGGCTGATAGTGCAAATAAAGGAGAGATGAGAGGCAACGGAAATGAAAATGCAGACAATATACAAGAAGTAAGGAAGAAAAACAACAAGGAGGCTGTGGGAAAATGATACTGGCAACTTAAGTATATTTTTCAGTGGCGTCCTTGATTAAAACGTTTAATCTTATTCACTAAAGTATTCTAGTTCTCTCTCTATGTCCACTTTTTGGAAAGTAATTCATGATTGCAAAATAGTGTTCAAAATCAGTTTATATATGAGACTACTTGTACTACAGCTAAAGACTTCTACATATAGTAGTTCTGTTATGACAACTCTCAGAGTGTTTGGCATGGAAATGGATACGATAATGTTGATATGTTTGGTCTTAGTGAAATAGATCAGTTTTTACTTCTACTTCTGCTGGAAAGCAAGTACGGCACTTGCTACTGCCATTACACACACAACACGCTGCTGTGAGCAAGTAAGACATGCTGCTGCTGCTGCTGTAAAATATAGTGTACATGAATTACACATAGCAGATTTATACAGGTGGAGCTGGGGAAGGTGGAGGGTATCAATGCGTGCTGCAGCGAGCTCATTGGCTACTGATACAGCAGGAACCAATCAGCTTTGCCCTATAAGAGAATGATTTGATTGCAAGCAGATTGAGTTAAGGGTCTATCAGCCTGCGCCATCTAGAGTTCATGACAGAACTTTGTATTTGAACTAATTTAAATTTTAAATACATTTTTTTAAAAGAGCTTCCTCACAACCTCTTGCCTAACACAAACACACTCATAAACACACATAGTAGTGCTGTAGCGGCGCGTCGATGACGTCGACGCTTCGACGTCAAAATTACGTAGACGCCATATTTTTGCGTCGACACTTCTTCATTTATTTATTTTTTGCACCGTTTCCGGCAGTACAGCTCGCCAACACACGTGGGAGACCGAAACATTGCAGAATGGAGGACGAAGACCACTCTAAAAGTGAATGTGCTTTCCATTAAATGAATCACACACAGTAAACAAATCCTTAACAAAAAAAAAACTTTGCAATTTAGATGCGCAAACTGGGTGCCGGTGCGGTGAGACGTACGGCTCGGGCAGATTCGGCTTGCAGTCGTTCATCCACGGCGCCGCGCGAGCTGTTACAAAAGAAGCTGTGCACACAGACAAGCGAAATGGGGTCTTGCCGGTCTTGCGCACCCAACGCGTTATTTTTGCGGACACGTCGAGTATAAACAAGGCTTTGCTCCGTGTCAGTGCGCGCTCTGATCGGTAAAGGGGAACAGACCTATCCTGAATCATCTCCAGCCATAGGCGCCGATACCGTGGGTGCTCCGGGGCTCGAGCACCCACGGAAAATACTGAGCACCCACGGAAAATACTGAGCACCCACGGAAAATACCGAGCACCCACGTGCTAGACTGCTAGTAGGCTACACTCATTTAAAATCAAACATTGCAGTTGGTGCTATGTTAAGCATCTGTCAATGTGATTGGTTATGTCGATGTCAGTCTCGCCTGCTCCATATCCTATCCACCAATCACAGGCAGCGTTTCTCGGATGAAAGCACCTCTGATCGCGGTTACGTACGTGTCTACACTTTTGATCTCCAATCCTGTCTGTATTTGTGAGAAGTGGTGCTGTCCTGAGTTGAAAGAGAGCCTACGACGTTACGGCTTTATTATCAAGTAGGTGTGTGTGTGTGTGTGTGTGTGTGTGTGTGTGTTCGTGTCGACCGCTGTCCATTTCCTAAAAGGGGTCGCATGAACACATATTCTCTATGAGCGTAATTTACACACACCGGCGGCGCCATTCGACGTCTATCCGCGGCGTCCAGCAACGGCTCAGGACCTTGTTCAAAATCCTGCCGTGCCACAGAGCGCGCCGTGATTTACATAGTTTTATATTAAATTTACATTTATTTGTCTCAAATCGTCATTAATGTATACTGACTTCACCCTGTGCTGCAATATACATTTAGTTTTACATTCATTTACAGAAATCAGCTGGTTGAATGAAAATTGCTAATGTTAACGAATTTTAAGGTGATATTCTCAATTCATTCAGTTAAGGGACTGTAAAGTGTTAACTGCAGACTTAGCAAGGGTTGCATTTAATTGTACATCATAACATAACATAGTACAGACATGATCTGAATTCCATAATATCCTTAACATAACATTAAAATATTGCTTGTGTAACTGCGCGTCCAGTGTGCGATACCTGGAGGCTCGAGTTGTGACGCGGGCACGCGGCACATTGTCTACTATATTTGCTTGCTTATTTATTAATCCAGGCAATTTGTTGATAAAACATTTATTAAAATGAAGATACAATTTATACAAAACGAAATTCACTTTCAGCAGTAGAACTGATAAGAGTAAGGTTCTGAAATGCAAAATGTTTTTGACTAGACCTACTTTTTTTTTTTTTTTTTTTAAAGGGCCAGCGCCCATGAGCACCCACGGAGTAAAACATAAATCGGCGCCTATGTCTCCAGCAGGAGCAGAAGCACCACTAAATCTGCCTCCGTTTCCCTCGTAAGCTGATATTAGTATTTAAACATTCTCTATGATAAAAAATGTTCATACAAAATATTTTAATAACACGGTTTTGGCGGTTATAGAGTTCTAATGACGGTGTTCAAATACATAACATTAGACTAACGTTAGCCAGCTTATACAGTATCATTCAGTACGCTAGTTCGTATTTATTTGAGATACATAATGTTTTTTTATTAATCGAGCAGCAGAAAAATAATCTTTATATTAATCGTCCAATTAGTTGTTAGATTAGTTGACTAATCGATAAAATAATCGCCCAACTAATCGTTTTGTTAATAATCGTTTACCGCAGTCCTAACACATAGACTCTGAGATTCACAAAGCAGAGACCGTCGATATCTCCTTACTGTGCTTCAGTTCTTACAGCATCTCCTCACTGAACGCCCGCTGTGCAAACACCAGCGTCACGCCGCACAGAGCCATCCAAATAACAGAGAGCAATCAAGACAACACACATGCAATTTAGAGTACAGCTCTTAGTCTTTCCTAGTGACCGGCGCATTCGATTTGCACAGAATTAAAATCACAAAGTACATCTGAGAAACACAACACGATCTGACCTCCATCAGCGAAAACTAGTCCTGTCTGTATAAGGCTTAAAGTGAATCTACAAAGCGACTGAAATACTCATTATACAGTTTGATCGTTCAATCAAGCAATCTACAACTCACACTGGATGGAGGCTTTCTGATCATTAATCAAGGCAGCGAATTAGCTTTCATCGTATCATGCCGGAGCTTTTCATGGCCATTGTTGCTCTGTCACTGAGTGATGGCGAGCAGACGCTCATCGCCGCCTGGTACAAAACAGCCTGACAGTCACATTCATCCACCAGCTTCATCATAGATCATGACAGGCCTTCACAGCACTCAATGCGCTTTGATGCCTTCAACATGAAATATTCATCGGATCACATGTCAAAACAGAAAGTGAACTCTCGGCATAAATTAAAAGTCGCTATTTAGATTTGTAATGACATTTTGACTGATTCACTCATTTACATTCACTTTTTTATAATGTCCCCAATGGGATCCAAAACGAGAATTAAAACAACAATTTATTTTTAAGGACCATTTTCCACCCTCTGTCCGATCCTTTTATCTAAGCAGGTTTCAGGACACTTGTTTTTTTACATGGCAAGAAACATGAGCGTTCTCATCATTATTACAGATGTTCCTGTAATGATAATGAGAAACATGGAGGTGTAAACTTGAAAGGTCATCACACTACCATTGAAATATTTAGGGTTGGTACGATTTTTAAAATGTTTTTTTTTTTTTTTTTTTATGCCTCGTGCCCACCAAAGCTGCATTTATTTAATAAAAAAAATACTGTAAAAACAGGAATGTTACTATATAAAATAACCGTTTTCTATTTGAATATATAAAATGTAATTAGTGTTCTGGTTGACAGGGTGTTGCTATGCAGTTGCCAGGACATTGCTACGCAGTTGCAAGGGTGTTGCTAAGATATTCTGAGTGGTTTTTAGTCTGTCATATGCATTTGTTAGTGTTCTGCTGGTTGCCAGGCTCTTGCTATGCAGTTGCTAAGACACTGAGTGTTTTTGAGTGTGTAATTTGGGGTTGCCAGTTCTGCTGTTCTGGTCGCCAATACTTTGCTATGCAGTCGCTAGGGTGTTGCTAAGATATTCTGAGTGGTTTTTAGCTTGTAATATGCGTTTACATGTTCTGCTGGTTGCCAGTGTGTTGATATGCAGTTGCTAAGACATTGAGTGTTTTTTTAGTCTGTCAGATGGGGTTGCTAGTGTTCAGCTGGTTGCCAGGGTGTTGCTATGCGGTTGCCAGGCTAATCTGGTGATTTCCAATACATTGCTATGCAGTTGCTAGGGTGTTGCTAAGATATTCGGAATGGTTTTAAGTCTGTAATATACATTTATGTGTTCTGCTGGTTGCCAGAGTGTGTTGATATGCAGTTGCTAAGATATTCTGAGTGTTTTTTTTAGTCTGACATATGGGGTTGCTAGTGTTCTGGAGGTTGCCAAGGTGTTGCTATGTGGTGTTCTGGGGATTGCCAATATATTGCTATATAGTTGATAGGGTGTTGCCATGATTGGATTCACAGCCTTCACATAATAAAGCTCGTAAAACAAGACTAAAACATGTCCATTCAAACAAATTATGGTTTATTGAAAGCTAACGAAATTAAGTAAAATTCAATAAAGTTACACTCCAAGTAACTGAATAAATCTCATTCAGTAAAAGACTATGTAGCTATCATTTGCATATGATAAATATAACTTGTATTCAAACTATTTTATCATCCATCACCAGTAACCTGAAGTATAAGGAATAATAATGCAGCTGTTTGCATTATCCAGCACCACTGATAATATATTTTTTTCTTCTCCCATGTAAATAACACCTGTGAAAACCTGCAGGCAGAACAGAAGAAAGAATTGCCTGTGTGAGGAGGATCTATTCTGAATTATTCATTTCATGTTTTCTACTCTATTTTCTAGTTTGCCTTTACAATAATTACAAAGAAATGTCCCTAACGTACGGCTTCAGAACAGGTACTGAATTGGAGGCAGCCAAAAGGAAAAAGAAAGAAAGGAGGTAAGGCATTAAAGGGAATAAGAGATATGAGATGTTTGTCCCTCCGTCCCAGAGCTCACAGGTAACATCCGTGACTTTCAGCATATCAGCATGTTTTCCACAAGTTGGCTAAATGCAGATGCAATCTTCCCGCGAGTATATTTACTCATGGGATTGAACTAAAGGACACAGCGTTAAATCTCATACTCGGCTTCACAGGGACACACAAAGATCATGGATCTTGTAAAAGGCGGGAAACGTGTCCACGGCAAGAAACGCATACACCCACTGGCTTATCGGATTAGTTAATGCACAAAGTCTTTTAAAAAGCTTAAAGGAATTTTTTCCGCAAAAAGGCTAATTCGCACCCTGCACTCAGCATCGGATCAGCCGATTGGAAAGACAGATAGTTTCCCAAGGCTAATTGGGTTGCTGTGATGAAAAACAGCAATTATGTGATAAAGTACTGGAGGTTTGACCCTTGAATCTATGAGGCATGTCACTTTTCTGTTAGAAAACACCATTAAATAATTCATAACAATCCAGTGCTTTAGTAATTTGCCGAAACAGTCCATTTCTTTGGTGTTTTTTTCCACCAGCCCCTGCAAAACATCTGTGATTGGTCACTTTAGATGTCAGTCAGACAGTCGTACTCCTGTCTCGGTCAAGATCACGCTGACAGTCAAATTACTGGCAAGTGGCTACGTGAGACTTCAGAGCACAAAAAAACATTTGCTGGATTTGATTTCAGATGAGCGGACAGGACTGACCTC
Source organism: Chrosomus eos (assembly GCA_036326025.1). Classification (NCBI taxonomy): domain Eukaryota; kingdom Metazoa; phylum Chordata; class Actinopteri; order Cypriniformes; family Leuciscidae; genus Chrosomus; species Chrosomus eos. Next base: position 4,449,590 of record CM070831.1, on the reverse strand, counting down.
ATTCCCACACTGACCTTTCGTATTGTCTATAAAAGGTAAAAATCCATGTTACTTACTTACTTATAGAAAAGCAACATTCGAAATGTCAAGCGTACTGACGTTTTAACAGCGCACGTGACATTATTACAGTCCTACATGGCCAGGTCTACAGCTGCATGTCTCTGACTAGAGAGAAGTCCAGTATTACTGATTATTTTTCCAATAGGTTTGGTTTTAGTTAGTTATTCATTCAATGCTATATAAAATGGAGTGTAACGTCATGATGTACAGCTGAGTCTATGGGCGAGACCTTGATGCCACGGCTCCACCTCAGGATCACTGCACAGACTCGGAAGATGTCATAGGCAATGACCATTTCAGGGATATTCTATCTTCATCATAAGGAAGGGGAGACGCTTCATCCATCTTTTTTTACAGTCTGTGGTCTGAGATTATAGAGCTGTGCACCAACTGAATTCAGAATGTCTTTTAAATTTGATTAGAATTTGCAAACTAATTCGAATTTAAGAAAGTAGAACATAAAACTAAATGAAATTCAAAGAAATGCATTTCATTTTTCACTATAATTACAAACACGTTCATACCCACATTACACAGACTATTTCCAGAAACATTAAATAATATTAATGATCAATGTTTTAAATTCTTATTTAATTTATATATTTCAATATATTGTTTTAATTTCATTTTAAGATGATTACATCATTCATTTTATGCAATTTGTTAGAACCAAAATATGATTACTGATTTATTAATTTAAACTAATTAACTAATTTATTAAAACTTATTGTTATGCTCAGACTAAATAAGCATATTGACAATTTATCTTAACACTAAATTGCCATAAATTAGTTCTACTGTCACAAAACTTATGTTGGGCTACTGATATTACAGGTCTGGGTAAATTCATCCTGTTATTCCAATTCAAAATTTAATTCAACATCCTCTGAGTTGTTGCCAATTTAATCAGAAATGTATTCAATTTCAACTTCATTGTCTATACAGTAACCTTACAGAAACAAACCACATGAGTGAGTTTGGGACGCTCTACATATGTAGTAAGCACACATATAATGGTCTTCCAGCACAAGTGCACAAGATGCTCATAGTTGATACAAACAGACTTTGACTGTTTTGACATTAAGTAATGACTAACTAGTGCATGCAAATACATACTAGGATAATATAGTCCATTTGAAATGACATGCCAATTATGAAGCCTTAAAACGCTGTCTAGTTAGGGCAGCATACTACAGTAGGTCTTTCCACAAAGCCACGAAGGACAAAAACACTACAAAGCCTGAACCTGCAATCTTTCAGTATCAATCAAATGACATGTCAGTTTGAATATGCAACAATCATTCAATCCTGTGAGACGAGACAGAAATGCGCCTGGTTTCCTTAAAAGACGAGCTTCTGCAAACTGAGGAAAACAATAAAACTCACACAGCGTATGTCAAATGATAACCTCACTCACCAAACATATTGCCAATGTGTCCATTCTTGGTCAGGGGTCGAAGTTCATTCTTGCCCCAAGCGTAACTTTTATAGTTGTCCCAGGCAAACTTCATCATCTGCAAACACAAAACAAACAGACGTGAGAAAACACGTACGGTGAAACACCTCACCCATTAAATGTGCTTTTAACACACGTTTAGTGTGTTGTTACTGGCTATAAAATGATATTACGATGCAAACATGTCTAAAGCATAAAGTGCAGATGTTCACTGATCATCAATGATCAAAAAAGCAGATGAATCAGAAGAACGTGGGCTTTTACGCATTAGACGACAGTGCCTCCGGCGCAGTGAAGCATGGAGAAATGCAGCGGAGGGCTGGAAACATGAAATATGGGGATGTTATGAATGACAAGGAAAAAACAACAAAGAATTTAATCATGTTCCACAAGGTCTATTTATTTCAGCTGGAAGCAACACGCTGTCATAATTAGCTGTGCTGTAACGCGGGCAGGCCTGCAGGATCCCATTAATCAAATAATAACATAAATTCATGAACAGATAAACAGTTAAAAAAAAAAAAAATCCGGACCGTTACCTATGCACTTTATCAAGTCAAATACTATTGCATGCACCGCACATTTAAATGAACTGCCATGTTTATTGAGCAGCAAATCAGCATATCAGAATGATTTCTGAAGGATCATGTGACACTGAAGAATGGAGTAATGATGCTGAAAATACAGCTTTGATCACAGGAATAAATACAGTTTAATATATATTCACATAGAAAACAGACGTTGTAAAGGTACAATATGCAGGATTTTTGCAGTAAAATATCTAAAAACCACTAGGCCAATGTTATATATTTTGTTTAGTTGATTACTTATAATATCCCAAATGTTTCCAACTATTTGTATATCGTGAGAAAATTGCGATTTTAACCAAAGAAACGGGGCATGTGAGCAGCGGTGAGGAGTCGCCAGTCAATGTCATATCCATATAGTAACCATGGCAACAGATGTTGACAACTGGGTTATGCCAGTTATGCCTAGAAGGACGCTCACGCTGTTGCTGTTTTGTTCAAACATTATGGATCATGGCAAGCAGACTTTGAGACAAAAAGACTAAAACGAAGATCAACATGTTTCGAGATGCGAGAGCTCCACGACTAACTTCCACTTGACAGAGACGCGAGTGTTGCATGTACTTTATTAGACAGGTGAGCAAATGTACAAAAAACTAATCAATGTTATTTAGTTCAACATGATGAAATGTTAAAATATGATCTGTATGTTATTCTAATGTTGATCTAGCTTACTTAGTCTCATACAGCCAACAAACAACCCAACTAACAACATTCAACACACTCAAATGCGTTTAGTGTGATAGTGTAACTGTTAGAGCGAGTGAAACAGCGCTGCGTTACCTCAAGTTTAATTCCTCTAATGAAACTGACCTGTGTGAGTATTAATTCAGCACTTGCGTGTAGGTCGGTAGAATGAAATGTCCTTATTCTTTTATATCCGCGGGACTCGCGTTTTGTGTGTGGCGCTGGTGTACGTCTAGCAATCGCTCCTGCTTCACACCACAGTCATGTTAAAAACATCAGTGTATTCACTCATCCATAAAACATCCATCAGCTTGACGACAAGATCCATAATTCAGCTTAATATACGTCATCAATATACGCCTTTGTTATTGTAAGAGGTTAGCGACCCCTGGTGGCGTAAAAAAATGCATATTGTACCTTTAACTTGTAATATTTCACAATATTACCGATTTTACTGATCAAATAAACGCAGCCTCGGTGATCAGAAGAGTCTTCTTTCAAAAATATTATATTGCAAGTATAAATGCACATCATTATCTCTTCTCTGATGATGTGTTTACTATAGCACTAGGGCGGGGCAACCTGTCACTCACATGAGCTCCACCAATAGCAAGCCACGACCTTCCAACCTTCCAATCAATTCCCCACAGACAAAATCAAGCCCCGCCCTTTATTTGCTCTTGTTCCAGAAGCCGCTATACTCTGATATAAGTCACAATAAGGAAGAAAAGACTATCATAGCTTCCGTTTCATGGCCACTTTAAGATCTAAACTTAAAATTAGACCTGGAACCTATAATTCTTTGAATAGCTTTTAAGTAACATTACAAAGAACATGTGCTCGCTACTGCTGCTTCCAACCCTCTGAACCCCAGCATCAGATCTGCAGTCCTGGATCTGTGTCTCCTGGGCTCGAGCTCTGACGGAGGAGGATTTCAGCACAGCCAGGAAGAGAAGCCTGGCACCAACAGCTCTGAAAAACACTTTCTTCCCTTAAGGAGGAGGCCAATAATTGATGTGGGATCGCCTCCAACAACGCAATAAAAAGCCTTTCGACATGATAGGGAATTAGCAGGAAGAAATTCCAACTGTGATACATGGCGATACTTTTTAAAGCTCGACATGAAGGAGCAGCTGGGCCGGGATGTGCGTTTCATGGAGCTTTTGTGATCGTCTGATAGTGATGAGCGCTGGTGGGCTTTTCGCTCACTAACGCTTTGGTTTCTACACGTTTTGCAGCTTTGTTGGCCGAGTGTCTCTCCTCGGGGAGTTCAGGGAAAAGAAGAGGAAAACTACCTGTTTTCTACCTGCTTGAACTTCATGTCCACTTTATCAACACTGAGAGTGACGCTGATAAACGCTCCGAAGCTGCGGAGAGATTTAGAATATACGGTTTCAACTCAAACACAGGCCAGACGTGTAAATGCATGAATTGCTGTCACAGCAAAATCAAACATACATGTTCTGCCTTCATTGTGCCAGACTGAATGAACACACACACCACTCATACACTACTGACTCCGACAGCTAGCATCACACTAGCATCCAACTATGACTAGAGACTTTATACATAGAGATCTGTTATAAGGCACATGTTGCTTGCACAATGGTCTAAAATTTAAATAATAACTTATACTATTATTTGCATTTTGTCTTGTAATATATACTAAAGTAGCATTTATTATGAAAAAATATGTAGTATTTTACATACAGTATGTGGTATATTGTATATCATATGCAGTGGATGATGTAAGCAATAATAATAATAGGCTTGTGTTCAATAGAAATAATATAATCAATAAAAATAATCAATACTTTGGAATGATTCATAAAGTAATGAAATGTTTTTAAATATTGAGAAATTATTGATTGCAATAAATTACAGTTAGTTAAACAGCAAAGCATGTTTCATTAGTTTTACTAGTAAAAATTTTGTGTGTGTGTGTGTGTGTGTGTGTGTGTGTGTGTGTGTGTGTGTGTGTGTGTGTGTGTGTGTGTGTGTGTGTGTGTGTGTGTGTGGGTGGTCCAGGAAACCCCGACATTATGAGGACAAAATGTACCCACAAAGATGGCAATAACCAAAATCCTTGTAATTGTGGGGACCTTGTTTGACCCGTATGAGGAAGACATCTTATTAATCATACTAAGTTTTTTATTTTTTATGGAAAAAAGCTGAACGTTTTCTGTGATGGGTAGGGTTAGTGTAAGGGGAGAGAATATACAGTTTGTACAGTATATAATATCCTTATGTCTATGGAAAGTCCCCATTAAAAACATGAAAACACGCCGCGCGTGCGTGCGTGTGTGTGTGTGTGTGTGTGTGTGTGTGTGTGTGTTGTGTGTGTGTGTGTGTGTGTGTGTGTGTGTGTGTGTGCTTGCATGCGTGCGTGCGTGTGTGTGTGCGCGTATGCGTGTCAGACAGTGCTGGTAAATCTGCGAATATTCATCTGAATGAATTCAGGTCAGCGTGATGAACGGTCTCCACAGAACTGGCACTCCTCATGACACACATTTTAAAATGACTCAGCTGTTGAGGATGAACCCTGGGGTTTAGCACACGTGCTTCAACAAACTGAGCCATGGTCAATTCCACATCATTACCTGTCATCTCTCTATCGTAACTGTAAATGAGATGGCAAAGGTCTGCTTTGGTGAGCATGAACATTAGCTTTTAACTTTCAGGATTAGATAACTGCATTAGCATCCCTGTTTGTGACCAGTAGAGCATGACGCTAGTAATGCCAAGGCCTTCGGTTTGATTACCGGTAGGTTCAAAGAGCTCATGAGTATGAGCCTAATGTATATTCTCTCTCTCTCTCTTCTCTCTCTCTCTCTCTCTCTCTCTCTCTCTCTCTCTCTCTCTCTCTCTCTCTCTCTCTCTCTCTCTCTCTCTCTCTTCTCTCTCTCTCTCTCTCTCTCTCTCTCTCTCTCTCACACACACACACTTCTGCTTACCAAGGCTTCATCTATTTTATAAAAAAATACAGTAATATTGTGAAATATTATTACAATTTGAAAAAACTATTATCTATGTGAGTATATTTTAAAATGTAATTTATTCCTGTGATCAAAGCTGAATTTTCAGCATCATTACTCCAGTCTTCAGTGTCACATTACAGTTTTTCTCGATTGCTAAGACACATTTCTTGAAAGCTGCTCTCCTTTTCTCTAAACTGTGAACACAAAACCCAAATTTCAAGCTACATTCACAAAACCACAGACTCTTCATGCAAAACCAAACTTTCACCTCAAAACAGTTCAATCTGTGCTCAAAACTGAACTATGTTGTCAAACCGTGCCCCGAGTCAATCAAAATTAAAAACACTCCTGAACAGTCACTAAACACTACGTAGAAAAATAGAAAACACAATGCTCAGGACATGAAGCTGGAGAAATACATGTTTATTGTTCACTGTAGGCTAAATGCATGTTGTAAAAAAAAAAAGTGCATTTAGCACTTGTACAAAAAGACAAAACAGAAATCTTGTGCATTTACACATAGCACTTGTAAAAACAAACAGAAATCTTATACGTTTGCCACTTGTGTACAGTAAGCCCATGTAAAAATAAAGTACAAAAATATACATGGAATACTAGGCCTACAAACAGTTAGACCAACCCTCCATTACAATACTACAGTACATTAGTACAGTGATGTACTGAAACATATATTTACTTACAGTATACTGTGGTACAGTATATAGTATGTCATACAGTAATTGCGGTCAACATTTACATACTGTACTATAATGTAAAAAAAGGTAATTCCCTGTTCTCTTCTCTAAATCTTCCGATTATGGTGGACACAGTGAATCTACTGATTTTTGGTTGTACCCTTTGTCCAGCCTCCCTCATGCTCATACCATGGACAAGAACATGGTCAATCACAGTAGCTCTGATTTCATCAGATATTACTGTTCTTTGTCTTCGCTGACCACTTCGACCTCCTCTCACACAAACTCTTCCTCTCAGTTTTCTTTCCATTGTAGGGCCTCACAAACCAGTGCTCTCTGAACTAGCTTACTGTACATGTTCCCTCACATCATTGGCCACAAGTGTGATCAATTTTGAGTTGTTGTGTTCAAATGGTGACACATGTGCTTTAATTGTGTTTGACTTTTGTCATCTGTGCTCACCATTATGCAGCACGGGTGCATCACAATGAAAATGAGTTGGCAAGTTGTGTCTAAACAGGTGAAAAGTGCTTATGGTTTTGACAAAAGAGTGATTGATTCAATCAGAGGGTTCAGGCAACTGAGCATTTGGTTCAGACAATTGGGTTTAGTGTTTTAGCAATTGAGAAAAACTGTAAAGTTGTGGAAACCGTAATGCATTTTTTAGGACTCTTTACTGAATAGAAAGTTCAAAAGAACAGCATTTATTTGAAACAGAAATGTTTTGTAACAATATAAATGTCTATACTGTCACTTTTGATAAATGTAATGTTTCATTGCTGAATAAAAGTTTTAATTTCTTTAAAACAAACTGAACAGTAGTACAAATATATCTTCATCCATATACTATGTCTCCATCCATCCATCCATCTAATATATATATATATATATAACACACATATACATACTGTACATATCAGACTCTAAACTTTCAAATGACCATCAAACACTATGGAATATATTACTGTACACAGTCTGATCTCATTTGTATTTGCATATAAAGTGCACACATGAAATCACATGTACTAATAATAGGATTCATGGATTCTATGGACAGGCTTAAAATCTAAGGACTCATGAGGACAATGTGTTGGCACTGTATAAATCACTGTCTGCTATAACCACAATTTACATACAAATATGTACAAAAACTAATGAGATTGCATCTCATACACAGAGACAAAAGGCCTTTATTAAGTTCTCAGAAAACACACGATGTAAATGGCTCGGACAGCTTAAATGATAAGCAAATAAATCCATTACAGAAACATTCAGTGCACTTTCCACCAAATGAAGAACACATTCCCATGTCTGACACTTTGATAAATTGCTCCTCACTGTGATACATCTATCTTAAAATTGCATGAGCCTCTCGCAAAGTCTCTGTGTGGCACATCAAACCCATCCGCATTTCGGCTTGCCTGAAAAACTGTTTTTGCACAGAAAGAGAGACACATAATATATATATTTATTTTATATATATATTGACCAAATGGAAACATAATGAGTCCCCAGTGTGGTACATCCAATTCCCAGATGAGATGAAAGCGAGAACGCGTCCATTAATGGGCTTTTATCTGGAGCTCTTTCATCCCAGCGTGGAGGTCTGGCAGGCTCATCTGCAACAACCATCAGCAGGAACAAACATGGCAAATCTCATGTAACCTGTCAAGAACACGTCTGGCTCATATTTCACCCCGTAATCAAAAGAAAAAAACCTTCAAGGACACATTTGTTTACTTAAAAAAATAAAAAAGGTAATTGTGACTTTTTATCTTGCGATTCTGACAGGTGCCAGGAACAAGCTTGCTGACGATTTAAATTTCTTTTGCATTGTGGCATTATTTATATGACAATTAAACACTCTTTCTTTTACTCATACATACTCATTTTTGTAGTAAATAAATATTAAATTAAATAATATATACATTACAAAGATACAAATATATTTTGAAACTTGTATGTACTTATATGATCAATTTGTAAATAATATAAACAAGCATGCATACACCCACACTCCAACTACTAATCTATCTACTAATACGAAACAAATATACATATACAAAATATATATTTGCCTCAAAACTAAATTTGCAGTGTCGTGATTTACCTCAGAGCTGGTTAGTTTGGTTCAAGGCTTAAAGTTTGTAATTAAAGAATATTTTTAAAATGCCTGTGGAGAAAATGAATGAGGAAAATACCTCAGGAAACCAAGGCTTCTCGATTGTCATTAAAAAAAGACACAATGCCAAAACTCTTGATGGCCTCCCTTTCTTTATGCAAAATTTTATTTCAAATGATTTGGTGTTGAAATGTGACCTGGACATGTTTTTGTGACATTCACCCACGTAGGACATGACAACAAGCCGACAGGGCCTTTGCGGTGCAATGCTACAGTAAATTAATGAACTGAAAGCTCAGTAATGGGTGCCGAGCCAATTATTTCCGCAATAAAAATCAGGACACTCTGAACAAAACAGCCTTTGCTGAGAAATGCACATCACTGAATGTCGAGAAACGATAGACCTTAAGTTAATTTACAAAACACACATAAAAGAGACTATACTGAATTCACACGGACAAACTCATCTCTGAGTGACTAATTATGACTTATATCATCTGAAATGCTGATTAAAGTGAACCGATGAGTTAGGGGAGTAACAGTTCATGTGTTTGTCACGATGAATACAGTCAATCACAGGCAATCTACTCTACAATCCAGCACGCGATGTAATGCAACGCTCTTTGCAAATCTCTACAGCAGGGAAAAAACGCAGAAGAAGAAACGATTTTATGCACCAACCCAAACCAAGAGTTAAATGATAATTCTGGTATTTAGCACTTTGAGTCTATTTTCTAGTTTGTTTTGGATGAACTAGAGTGGTGGACTTAGAAATTTTGACGATGGGTCCTGTCTCTTTAGAATCGCCTCTGAGCGCTTCAGAGTGGCTGTCTATGGGCATGCACAATCATGTCCTTAAAACAACCCTTAACGTTCGTTTTCAAAACTGTGCAACTCACCGAGTGGTGTTCATTGATGTTCCAAAACAAATATATCGGCGCAATGTATAATTTCAATCCGTGTTATTTACTATAGTGGAACTATTTTTTCAGATACCTCACAACCGCGTATAAACTTCCGCTCGATATTTGAGTCTGAAGCGTTAGCACACTCCCGACCACTTGATGGCGACAACCACTTTGCCGTACAAGGATGCTGTACGGAACACGGTGTCTAGAGCATAGTCCTTCTGAGAGACGGAGACCCGAGCGAAAAGACTACAACCAAATGTACACAGACCCCTTTTCCGTTTCCGGTAGCGCAGTAATATCAACGAGCAATGAGTCCTCCAACAGACATCAATGCAATTTTACAAAATGGCAAATAAAACATGACAGAAACTGTATTTCGCTACGCTACTTGTTTTGGAACATCAACGAACACCACTAACCACTCGGTGAGTTGCACAGGTTCGAAAACGAACAATAAGGGTTGTTTTAAGGACATGTTTGTGCATGCCCATAGACAGCCACTCTGAAGCGGTCAGAGGCGATTCTAAAACAGTCAAAAAGTCGAGACAGGACCCATCGTCAAACTTTCTGTGTCCACCACTCTAATTCATCCAAAACAAACTAGAAAATAGACTCAAAGTGCTAAATACCGGAATTATCCTTTAAGATGGCATGCAAGAGCTTGTTAGATATTAATGAGAATGTCTCTCCCCTAATACCATCTGTCAATGACTAGCAATAACAAGTTGCAAATCATCGCTCATTGCTGTGATGCCAACTATAGGATTTCAAACAAAAATGGACAAGCACTTTAATACTGTATGTCTTGCCTGGTTCAATGGGAAATACATTAAGACAATAAAGGAACTACGTTTGCCTAACAATTTCATGGGGCATTTAAACTCTTTGAACTACCTGAACAATTCTATTCCCTTAAGCTACTTGGAAAACTTGAAAAGTGCTTCCTCTATAGTTAATTATCCATCAGGCTACTGTGACTCACCTTTGCGGAGGCATTCAGAAGCGACTCATGCCTCATGCATTTCAAATACACCAAGGTTTCCTTAGCTTTTAGTGCTAACATGAACTAGTCTTGCCAACTTGGAGTGGTGCATAATAATAGTTGTTAATCAGCCCGGGAAATCAATTGTGATATTTTGTGTCCCATTGTGGGCACAGCAAGAGCCCTAGTCAGGCTGATATTTAATCAATAGCCAGCAACTGTGTAAAAGGCACTAAGCTTCCTGCTCGAAAATGCTCAGTGTCACTAAAATAAGCAAAAAATTGGTCTTGGTATATAATGGACCTCAGACTCTTGATAGGAGTAATTTGAGGCAATTATCAAACTAACACATAAAAAGCATGAGGTTGACGGATGAGAAGGAAGTCACTGATGAAGGGTCTTGGTTGGTCGTGATTGCCAGCAGCTGCAGTGGGAAACGCAGAAATTTAAGGAGCACAAGAGGACAGGAAAAGTAGAGACAAAAATACGGTGGTTAAGGGCAAAATGAGTAGCTACCAAACTCAGTCGTGACTCAGAACTGTCTGAAGAATCAATTTCAGTCCAGTATTTAACATCACCAAGGATTTTTGGCTCTTCAATTGTTAAGAACAAGCATAGGAAAGAATATTTCACCAAAACAAAAGATATATATATATATATATATATCTGTCATGAAAGTTTAGATGGCACATCCCATTATATTGCACACATTGCAGTTTTTCCCATACATTTATACTAGGGGTGTGCATTGGCACTGCCCTCACAATTCGATTCGATTACGATTCACCAGGTAACGATTCGATTCAATTCGATTCTACGATGCATTGCGATGCATCAAAATTCTACTGCACACAACAAGGCACATTTTTCATCAATCATAAGGCAATACAAGCATATTGAACAACAGATTTTATTGGCTGCTATGTGTGTATTATAACTCCTGTATCTTTGACATCAATGTCATTAAATAAAATAAAATTGGTACGTAGGGGTGTAACGGTTCACAAAATTCACAGTTCGGTTCGATAAGATACACTTGTGCCACGGTTCGGTACGTTTTCAATGCAGCAAAAAGAAAGAAATGCCAGAGAAATTTCCTTGATTTTTTTTTGATTTTTTTTTTATTACAACTAACATCATAAAATATGATATTTTTTTACTTTAAGCAATGATGGAGCTATAGGCTACTTGACACTTCTTAGGAGTATTAAAACAAAGCAGCTCCTTAGACAAAATGAAATGTTATATTGTAGTAGTTACAAACAAAGGTTTATTTTAGTTCAGATTAACATTTGAGGGCAGCAATTGTATTCATAATGTCAAAATAAAACCGACATAATGTTACTTGAAAGCATTATAGCCTACTATTCCTGCCAAACTTACATGGTTACAGTGAGTGTTACTACAGTAAATCCATGGTGAATGATGATCTGTGAACACTGAATAGTTCATTCATGGCACAATGTTTCTTCCTGGTTTCCACGTCAGCGCGGTTTGATCCGTTAATAACGGAGAAATGTGAATGTTTCTCACTAGATCTCGCAGCGATGTTAAGTTCAATAGTGAATTCAAATGCTTTCTTTACTGGATGTCTCAGCGCTGTGTAGTAACAGAGTTCAGCTCGCGCTGCATTGGTCTGATAAACAGTCCGTCAACCACATAATAACGAGTAGCTCAGTTTCATTCCGCTTACATTACATTTGCCATTTGATGTTGGGCAATGTTGTGGTCGCACCAGCATCTCGAGTGCGCTTGCCGCGCGCCTGCATTTAAAATGACGAAATCTTGGTCGGCCCGGAAAAATGGTCCAACGAACCGTTCGGTTTGAAAATGCGTACCGAAAACCGAACCGAAAGCCTCGTACCGAACGGTTCGATACGAATACGCGTATCGTTACACCCCCTAGTACAAACGCGGTCATCTCCCTCCACCTCAGCTATCTTTATTGTTGTTATTATGCCCCCGGAAGTAATTGAAACTTCAAAACTTTATTGTCCAAGGCCAGAAAATAAACAGTGACATAATCGATTATGGCACTTTGCCGCATCGATGCTGAATCGTGCATTTCCCGCATTGCGATGCATTGCCGAATCGATTATTGTTGACACCACTAATTTATACAGTCTTCAGCTCTTTTCCTTACAGTTTGTCAAGCTCCAAAAAGAAGTAAAACGCACAGCAAGTGGTCTATATATCTTTAGCCATCATTTAATAGACAGAAATGTGAGTCATTATTCACTGAAATTACCATAGAAGACTTTTATGAAGAAAAGAAGGCTTTTATGCTTTTTTTATTTCCATCCTCGTTGGATTTTGCACTCAAATGAGCTGCGTAAGGATTCATCAAAATGTGTCCTTTTGTTTTCTACAGACAAATATATGCATTTGAGAATGTAAATAATGAAAGAATTTGCACTTTTGGCTGACCTATCCCTCTTTAACATTACCTGCTTATGTGATACATGGCTATACTGGGGGAAAAGGACATAAATATTCTGCAGGTCAGTAGAAATGAGTTTGCTATGAGCAGCAACACAATGTTTTTCACTCACTGTTCTGCCGTTTCCCTGCAACAAACTATCAGGTAGAAATCAAGCCACTCAACATTCAGTAAATAAATGTTACGAGTGCATCCGTGTGACATGCTGAATAGGCTCTAGCGGGAATTGCCAAACCACTGTTTTTGCTCACAATTAGCTGCATTCAAGGGCACAAAACAATGGATTTCTAAAGCGTCCTTTTAACAACAGCAAAGAAACACAATGGGCTATTAGCTTATTTGCAAACATCGCTTATGAATGCACACGTTTCCGATGTGAAATGTTAAACTAAGCCTGAAAAACAGCACTGTGAGGCGAACGGTGGCATCCATACAAAACACACTGACAGATTCTCATCAGAACAATAACGAGTTTGTGGGCGAACGCCTCACGCCGCATTATCTTTTGTCATCGCAGGCGCTTCTCTCCTGCTGTCACAATTACTCAACGTTCGTAGGTCAGACTCCACCGGGATCGTGTTGGATCGTGTCTGGTCCAAATCGCAGCTGACCCCCAGTCTGGAGACCACAAGTAATTTCAGGCGCAGACCACCAGAGTGATTTGGTCTGGGAAGCGGTTTACCTTCAGGATTACCTGGAGCCCCAAGGCAACAGCTGCCTATTATTCAGGAGGCTAATCTGGAGAGAAACAAGGTCCACCGCAAAACCAGCTCCACAAATTCCACTGATGGTCCATAATGCTTAAGGCTCCGTGGGCCGGTGATTGACGGAAGTGGCCGGGGCCAAACTAATGCTGCCTAAAGACCTCAGGGCCGCAGCGGGAGACCAACTAATGAAACGATGGGGGAAGTTCAACACAAATTTGATCTAAGACAGCAGGGACATTCTTAGCCTGACTACGTCAGACTTCCTACTTCCGCTAATTTCATTTCACTCCTGTAGTCAGTCTGAGATAGCAGCCTATCTTTCTGTTTTCCACCGGCCTGAAAACAGCCGGGCCAATCAACGAACAGAAGGCGGGCTGAAAGCCGTGACGTACTCGCCAAGCGCCGAGTTTAAGAGTTAGGTCAGAGAAATCGAAAACGACCGCGGATAGTGAGACACGGATGCAATTCGCTCTGTTGTGGAGAATATTCCAAGCATTAGAAAACTGAAGCCGAACAAGAAGAGTGTGTATTAAACATTTTGAATGGAGGTGATGTTGTGGCCCTACTCCCTTTGGGAAAAGTTTATTACCGATCGTCAGCGAGAAACTGGGGAGCCTTTTGACAGGTCAAATTCTATTACATCAATCACCGATCAAAAAGGTCGTTTACAGCCATGTTCACTCCGGTATTTCGCTCGCATCAAGTGTTTACAGTGGAAGTTTGATCATAGATTTGAGTTCGATGCATGATGTCTGTGGTTCGATACGGCTGTGTCGCCGCATAACATACGTCATAAACATACTTATCTGATTGGCTTACGGGTAACCAATGATTTTAAACTTCAGAAATCGCCCCCTAGCGAGAGAGAAAACACTTCTCTATTATGCTATGCCAGACTCTGTCTACGAAGCAAAGTGAAGTAGCAGAGTCTGGTATTACCAGGCTAGGACATTCTGATATTTATATTACAATCCTCAATCATTCACCAATCATATACTATATGGATAGATGGATGGATGGATGGATGGATGGATGGATGGATGGATGGATGGAAACACGTGTGTAAATACACACACACACTGCTGTTCAAAAGTTTGGGGTCGGTGAGATTTTTAATGATTTTAAAAGAAGTCTCTTCTGCTCACCAAAGCTGCATTTATTTGATAAAAAATTCAAAACAAGCCCAGTAATATTGTGAAATATTATTTCAATGTAAAACAGCTGTTTTCTGTGAATATATAGTAAAGTGTAATTTATTCCTGTGATCAAAGCTGAATTTACAGCATCATTACTCCAGTCTTCAGTGTCACATGATCTTTCAGAAATATAGTATTATAGTATAACAGTATAATATGATGATTTGATGCTCAAGAAACATTTATGATTATTATCACAGTTGAAAATAGTTTTGCTGCTTCATATTTTTGTGCAATACATGATTAATTTTTTTCAGGATACTTTGAGAGTTCAAGAGAAAAGCATTTAATTAAAAAATAAATATTTTGCATTATTATAAATGTCTTTACTGTCACTTTTGATCAATTTAATGCATCCTTTCTGAAAAAAAGTATTATTATTTTTTTCTTTTTTTATCGTATTGACCCCAAACGTTTGAACGGTAGTGTATATACAGTATATTAGTGTTTATTCACAATTAAAAACTAATGTGTTAATAACACAACTAATAAATACATTTAGATATTCATATTACAATCCTCCAACATATTCATTTTTGACAAAAATCACTTAATGCACATGGATAACGTATGGTGTCATTGATGGCATTTGGAACATCATGAGTAAATGACAACCAAACTTTCATTTTTGGAAGAACTATTCCATTGAGAGCTACAGGGATCATGCATTGCAATCGAAAAATCTCATCCATGTAGCATCAATGGATAAACAATCTATTCTTCAGGCACATAACTGCGAAAGTTGAGGAGGAAAGGTATGATGAGTAAATCAGATCTGGCAGGTTAGGCTTGCGAGTACAAACATGTTAAAAAGCTGCTGTGTATTCCCTGGGAGACATTGGGACCTTCAGCGGAGAGGTTAGACCTGGATCCGCTTCACACACACACACCGTCTGTGAAACTCAGGACCCCTCAAGACCCCGAAGGCCACAGGAGATCAAACATCAGGCTCAGAAAGAACCTGGATGTGATGAAACACTCTCCAAAAACAACACCTCAGAATATATGGAGCCCTAAATCTCCCAAATGTGAAAGATGGAGGCAAACAACCCCTATTGTGAGCCAGAGAATGGGTTGTAACTGCCTATTAAAAGGGGCCGTTTGTTTTCAGTGATGTGATTTATGGCCGATATTTCTCAGTGGTGGAGAGACGCCATGTCAGAAAGTGTTTGTTTGGACAATTCTCTGAATTCTAATTGCACAGCTGCTTTTGTTCCCTGATTAAGATTCACCGGCAGCATAACGGGAGCCAGGGAAATATTTGCTCACTTCACTTGTCGATTCACAATTTGGAAAGAGCACAAACACTAAAGACTTGTTTTATACATACACATACGTCTGATGACGTTTAGAAAAGCAAATCTGAAACTGTTGACAATAAACTCAGAATTCAAATTAGTTTTTCAGAAATGTAACTAGCTACACTATATAAACTGCTAACATACTGTACAGTAAGTAGCTAACTACATTTAAAGGAGCAATGTTTTTAAGAGATATAATTAGATAATATGATTCAGTTAAGAATATGCTCTAAATAAATGAATTACATAATCTAATAATAATCATATAATTTAAAAGATATTCCCCTTTAGCTCCAATATACAGTAGTTAATATAGACAAAGAACGTAATTTGAATCCAGTGAACTGTCAATATAGATTGATAGCATCAAACATAATATATTACACTTAACTTTACACAAAACTAATAAAAATAATTCAAATATATTCAAATATTATATTTGAATAATCAACAGTTATGTGAACTGTCTCTTTTTTTGTTTTGAAATATTTTGTATATTTGTATATATATATATATATATTATATATATTTTTTTTTTTATGAACCAATTCAATAAAATGAACAGTCCAAACAAAAACGACTCACTATTAAAATTTGATTATTGATTCAGCTCACTCAGTTGAAAGTTTCATGCACAATATACCCCAAAATGCTGACATATGCCTGAAATTTTTTAATAATATAACACAGGTGCATTTACTATTATAATCGGCAATAGCCTTGTTGGGTTGAATTTATTTTGGTTGCATTGACATTTGTATTATAGATGAATTTTTTGCCACTTTATGTTGGTATTTTTTATTTATAAAGTATGTTTATGATTTACGAAATGACTAAATACTTTTCTCCAACTTGCAGAGTTGAAAAGTTGCATTTATAATATGCAACACAAACAGCAATGGAGGATTCAGACATGCAACACTGCTGTTAGAATATTCCTGGAAAAGCAGCATTTTATAAGTAACGCTTACAGCTTGACTGTGTGTAAATGTAGTTAGTTTAGTAGCATTGCTACTTTTAATGAGTATTCCCAGGGTTCACATACTGTAGTTTCTATACGCAAACCAAAAGGATCTTCAGCATTTCCTATTGATTATATTTACAATGTTTGCATGCATAATGTCCAGGTCTGGGTGACTAAAACCTCCAACCATCTGGCTGTAATTCTGGTAACAGCCACTGTTCGCAATGTAATAAAATCATGATGAATAAAACCAAAACATTTTTCCAACAAATAGCAGACAGGAAGCTTTCGAGAACCCTGCCAGATAAAAACCTGCATGCAATTTCATCTGGTGATATTACTGGTGCAGAAATTACACACAGAGCGAGACAGAAATACTCTCTCCTCCGTCACTTCATGAGTCCCGTGGACTTGATCATTAGAAACTCCACATCACTCATGCCAACAGGCCTCATGGGTATCCAGCGACACCATGGCCAGTCTCTTACTTAAAGTCCTCATGAATAATTCACGCGCAGGGAGGCCATTAAAACGGGTCGGGCAAGAGCGGGGGCATCGCACTGCAAGACGACGCAAACATTTCTGAGCGGTTTATGCCTGGAGCAGCCACAGGGGAGTGATGAGCGAGATGCCCTCGGCTACAGAGAGCATTTAATCCCATCATGCTGTTTGCTTAAGGACCCTTTAATATGTCACACTTATGAAGCAATTAGTGGCCCTGATACTATTCCAGAAAACAACTGCAACAGAGAGAGATTTATGATGTGACTATGACAGGCCTACGGGTGTGGAAGTAACTAACTTATAAAGTAGTGATTCTGCTAAACTATACTTTTCAGTAGTGAATCACTCAAGCACTTCATATTAAAGGATTAGCTCACTTTTAAAAAAAACTTTTGCTGAAAATTTACTCACCCCCATGTCATCCAAGATGTCCATGTCTTTCTTTCTTCAGTCGAAAATTAAGGTTTTTGATGAAAACATCAGGATTTTCTCCATATAATGGACTTCAATGGACCAACGTCACAAAAGGCGAGCATTTGTGCTTATAAAACTTAAACTTTTTTTTTTTTTTAAATGAGCGATGGTTTCGCTAGATAAGACCCTATTCATCGTCTGGTATCGTTTAAAGCTGCACTGTAAACTGTCATATGGACCTTGAACCGTTTGGGTCCCATTGAAGTCCATGATATGGAGAAAAATCCTGGAATGTTTTCATCAAAAACCCTTAATTTCTTTTCGACTGAAGAAAGAAAGACATGGACATCTTGGATGACATGGGGGTGAGTAAATTATCAGCAAAATGTTTTTAAAATGTGAACTAATCCTTTAACTAGAATATGGTATGGTAATGCTAATGTATTTGGCAAGGGTGTAGGTTTGATTTTGACATTGGTTGGGATATAAAAGTAGTCGCACTGTCAATGACTTTAGTCTCGCAAAAACTCCCGTTATGATCAATGAAGCTTACTACACTGCCCAATGAATCTCTTACTTACAGTACATCATATCGGCACTTGTTTTTGAGGACAGTCGTGAACGTGCAGATCTGACAGTGAATCTCAGTGAGTGTGTGCTGAACTTTTCTTTTTTGCACCGGTGACTAATTTAAACGCCTTTGATTGGCCAATGCATTCTTGAGCTCAACAGACAGTTTGTCTGTGATTGATTGTAACGCTCAAACGCTGCAAAAAAAGCAAAGATAAAAAGAAATCTTTGATGCAACCTGAATAGATCTAAATGTAATTATTTTTCATTTCATTTATTTTTACATTTAAATGTAATCGCGACAGTCTCGAATTATTGCTAGGGTTGAATCAGTAGTCTCTGGGTATTGGTACTAAATACATCCCTACTAAATTCGACACCCCTGTTATTTTTTCAGGTATTTCTGTTTTGAGTTAAAACTGTGTCGTGTAAGCGGCCCATAAATTAATAACTAATGATTTTTACACCAGAAGTGAATCAATCAAAAAACGTACTTTAGCTGGCAAATAACTTTATTATAGAGCTGCTGTAAAACCGAAACAATCTCTGTTACTTTAATTTCCTATTATCACATGTAAAGCTGCTTTGAAACAATCTATATTGTTAAAAGCGCTATATAAATGACGGTGACTTGAGTTGGCGGACTAGAACTGTTGCTGATATTTATTATTTCTGATGCAGAGGAAAGTATAAGTATATACTTACTATTGCTCTACTGCTAATAGATACAGAGACATACTGATATGAGCATGTAAGAAATGATGCTGCTGCATAAATATAAACAGACATACATAAATCATACATTTTAAACATAAAAAGACATTACTTGAAAAAGCAATGCTTAATTGAGAAATACCTAAAGCCTAAATAACAAGTAAATATTTAACTTCTTATGTGTTTATTGGCATATTACTCACTGCTGTGGTTTTGGGAATCACAACATCTCACCATTGCTGGTATGGTATCAGCCCTAGTGTGTATGAAGCTTGCACTGGCATCTGGCCACTTCAGGCACTGATAGCCGGGATGGGCGCCAGTCAGTGTGGCACATGATCGAATGGCAGAGCTTAGTCGAGTCCATTCTGTCGAGTCGGCCTGTTCTTAATGTGGCCAACTGGACAGCAGGCCTTTGGCTGATGAAAGACCACACTCCTCTAACGGCCATAGAAGACACACAGAAGCCCTCCGCCACTACACAACACTGAGAGTCAGTGGGACAAGAACAACACTTAATGGACTCCACACATTAAATATTTACACCTACTTTTCACCTAAAGCCTGACTGTTAACTGCACAATATGATCCTCCTCAAAGTTTACTTGTTTTACTTCTTAACAGGGCCATTTATATCATGTAAAACAGATTTCCCTTGCAGTACAGAAGTACCAGCTATATTCTCACTTGGCTTATATTCTAACTTTTTATTAAAATTGCTATGATACTATTATTTGCAATATATAATGAATCAAATAAGAGCATTAACTGCTTTCAGACCTGTGTCCTGCTGTAAAATCCCGTGCTTGTGAGACATTACGAGTCAGAGAGAAGGAACGGCGAGAACAGAGCAGGTGGAAGACATTTGTGAGCGAGAAATTGCCAATTTGAACCCTGTGTCCTGCCGTACCGGCTCCTCCGGTGTTCGGTGTGAGCTCACTAAACACAGCGTCTATTAGACTATAAGAAATAACAATGCAACTATAGTGCTTTTTAATGAGTGGCACGCATATATGGTCAGAAATTTACTTTTTGTAGCACCTGCCAAAATTGTACGTCATTTTTTTTTACTTTATTCCTAATAAATTGAGAATTATATAAATAAAACAGTCACTAATTATATATATATAATATATTATATATAATATATATATATATTATAATTATGATATATATATATATAATATATATATATATATATTATATATATATATATATATATATATACAACAATATATATATATATATATACACACACACATTATATATATATATATATATATATATATATATATATATATATATATATAATATATATATAATATATATATATATATATTAACAACGAGGTGGTTGTTATAGCGAATACCACCCCTTCAGGCTCCGCTTCGCGTCGGGCTCCTAGTCAGCCTGTCAGGGTGGTATACGCTGAACAACCGCCTCGCTAAATTATCCCTTACATATATTATATATATATAAAAATTAGTAGTACTAAAAGTAGTAACTATCAACTCTTATTTTATACCAACTATTTTTTTCATTTTCTAGAAGCAAACTTTTTCTTGTGAGAACGAGACGTACTTTTGATCCAGTATATTCATTGTGTTGATTTATCACATGGCAAACTGTAGGCAGATGGAGAACACGGAGAACACGGAGCGAAGACGTCTGAGAACAAGAGCACTCGTTCCTCTGCACAGAAGCGCTGTACTGAAGAGACTTACAGAAAACTCAAACCCTGCACACCTGAACCTGAAGGCAATGTGAAGGAAAGCAGTTCCTCTGAAGAAAATCTGTTACGAGACGTTCACACTCAGAATGGAACCAGATTACTTTCTCAATATGTTACTGGTCTTATTGTGAATGATTTATGAGTGAATTATTAAAAATATAAAAATGTTTGTCTTAAAAAAAAAAAAAAAGTCTATCAGTCTATTATCTTCATTTTCACAAGATAAAATCCCTTTTCATTTTGGCCACTCTCCTCCAAACATGAATATTCTGGCATTTAACGCCCACTTTTCACAACATTTTTCTCATTCATTTTTTCCTTTTAACACATCATCTTCAAAAACGCAGCACTTATAGTGCGAGAAGCCAAGAAAAACATTCACGTTCAGCCATTTAGAAGATGCTTTAATCCAAAGCGACTTACAAATAAAGAAATATCACAAGCAATATATCACAAGAGCCAACAATATTTGCAGCACACAAAGTATAACAGATCATGATGCTGAAAAGCGCAGACTGAACACATTCTTGTTTCATTCACATCCACAAAAAGAAATACTTGCAACCTACAGCTTTTAATATGCAATGGAAGATTTTCAATAAAATAACTTCATTCGAGTCTGTTCCTCACACTAAACTATCATGTGACTTCAGAAAATATGAACTACTGTTTTTGTACCTTTTTGGACATGAAAACTCTTTTTATGCTCTACATGGAAAAAATAACAATATGCGAGTTCAAAATAACATGATGGCGAATAAATAATGACAGATTTTTTTTTTGTGAACTATTAAATCACTTTTGAAAGTAAAATGCAATGGAGAGATTTTCAGTGAAAGCTCACGCAGATTTCCCTTCACGGCAATCTGTCCGTCAGACAGCCGTACATCAGCACACAATGAGTCCATTTACTCCTGACACAAATTGTTATTACTATGGGGAATACTTCATGCCTTTGTCACTGATTTTTCCATCCCGATGAGAGTGATTCATGGGAAATGCTCCGACTGGTACAATTTGCACTGGAGTTATCATGGCATTTTGTGTAAATAGAGCCCGGGGCCGAATCACCTGCGGCCCTTATAGAGGTTTCTTTGACGTTTCACATCAAAGTGCGAGGCAGCCTTTTATCTCTGTGATGCGAGACACTCGCCAAGGCCTCATGGTAAAACGCTGTGTCAAATGTGGAGGTTTCTGCGCAGAAATGAAAGGCGTTCTTGGATGTGAACTATTTCAGATGTGAATTCCTCTCTGACTGTATACCTGCAGCCTCCATGAACTGGACACGGGTCTGAGCTCAAGGGCTTATATAGATTTATATAGATAGATTTTTTTCTGTTTTAAATGTTAAATTTGGTGCAATGGTGCTTTAAAGATGAATTTAGAGACTTCGAGCATCTAGGAAAGAGTTCACATCCCATTTAAAGCCATCAAAACAGCTTGAGTGACAATTTCAGCACCTTAATTTTATAATATTTTTATTCTTAATACTTTGTAAAGCATTGTGGTCAACTAAATTGTTTTATTGTGTGCTTTATAAATAAATTGAAATCTGAAATTGAATTATACAATTCAAGACCATTTTAGGACTTTGGGACAATAAAAAAAAGGTAAAACATTGGTCTATTAACACATTCTAACATTCAACATAATCATAAATCATCTTAATTATGCAATACTTGTCCGCAGAAGAAAGTAAGTCATACTAGATTAAAAAGTGAAGAATTTAAGACATAAATATTAGTAATCTAACTTATAATGTACAATAAAAATGACTATAATCATCATCAAATATTTATAATTTATATTAATTTACAATTTACAAGTAAATATTTTGTATATAAGTATTTAAAATGATCCGAATCTCCGTTATTCCCTTTAAGAGCAACTACTGGACTGCAGGTAGAGACTCAGGCAGGTCTGAGCGAAAGCTTAATTTATGTGTATCAAGGCATTTGAAATCAATAAACATCCTGAGCTCATCTAGGAATCACAGCGAGTTTATTACACAGAGTAAAAGTCCTCTGTCATTATATAAGACTGAAAACACGGCCCTTATCAATATTTGAAGAGGCGCTCCGTCCCTCTATCCATCAGCCAGAAACAACCTTGTAAATTTGAATTTAATTAACCCAGCTGCATATGCAATGAGATGTTTTAATTTATTAACTAATTTGCATGCCACCGAATTGTGCTGCACTTTCTCTTGAGAAACAAGCAGTCAGAACGCAGTTCATAGATGTCATTGTGTTGTTCCTCCAGAGTTTTATGCTTATTTAAAAACATCAGGATTTATATTTATGCATGTATATAATTGATTTGTTGCTGAGGCCATAGCAATTTCATATCTTTAATAAAACAGGCTATGGTTAGAATAGCATTCTACTTATACCATTACATATGACCATTTCTGCAGTAGCCTATGCATTATAAATATTGTGCAAAGTATGCAAATGTAATGCTTAAGACTTTATATATAGATGGTGTGCTCATTTTACTATGAATGGGAGAAAGGGCAATCTTCTTCATGGCAGAATACATCGGATAAAACACTGACAACGCGCCGACAGATAAGACAGAGCGGGTTACTTTTGGGATGAAACAGTCTCAGCTTTCAAATTGTCATTGTTAAAGATATTTCCGATCATCTCTTAGTTACAACATGAACTAAACATGAATGAACATCAGTAGTTCTCTTTCTAACATTCGTTCGGTATCTCACTATGGGAACGCCTCTGGGCGTGTCCGATCGCGGAAGCACCAATTACACCACGTCTGCCAACTATGGCAGACCAATCGCTGCAGCGATCAGGGAGTCCCGCCTCCCTGTATATAAACGCAGCTTACCTGCCGTTTCGTCATTCTCGCTCTCTTCCCCGTGGAAGATTTCGGAAGCTGTCCTCAGCAGACTTTGGGAACTATTGCTTAACAGTTTTCAGACGGAGCCGAGAGGTAACGTCCCTAACGCAAGATTTTCCTTAGGTCGTTGAGTGACTTTGTCACTTAAGAGTACGATAACTAACGTGTCAAGACGAGTTTTCTTGCTCTTAAGTTCTCTAATCTTTTCCAAGTTTTTTCGGGGCGCTTACCACGCACCAAAAGGATAAGGAAAACGATAGCTCTCTAATCGCAGCACGGCTCCGTACCAGTTGTCACGTTGCGTGAGAACTCACCGTACGAAGAGAGTGCTAGCCCCATGGCCACCGCGATAGAACCGGAGAGCCCCGGGGGAAAAGGTCGCCCCCCACATCCGTGTGCTTGTGGAATGTGGATTTCTGCTAAGGATGCACACGGCCTCTGCATCTCCTGTCTGGGCGCTAAACACGCGCAGGCAGCGCTGTCCAACCCCGAGGGATGCCCGCACTGCGCTGCTTTCTCGACTAAGACCCGAGAAAGAAGGCTCCGCGTGGCAGTCAGCGGAAAGTCGGACCCATGCCTCTCTGCTCAACCCAGAGAGGAACCCATGGATTGTCCCCGGGCCACTACCTCATGGGCAGAGATGATGGAGAAGGTGTCACCCGTCCTTCCCCCGCTGTTCGATGATCCATTAGCGGGTGAGGAAGATGACGATGACGAGGTGTTGTCGAACATCCTCGAAGACGAGGACGACGACGATGAAGATGCCATTCTTCCCCCGAACCAGTCCAGGCCGCCGAGTGCACAGGATGGGAGTTCACCCTCCCCTGTACAGGTGGATTCGGATCTAATCGAGGTCTGTCGCAGGGCCGCGGCTAGATTATCGATCGACTGGCCATCCCAACAGGCAGGTCAAGGGGCTGAAAGAGACCTGTATGATGGAAAGAGACTTCCGTCACGTCTCCCGCCAGCCAGGCAGTTCATTCCGGCCGTCCCGGCCTGTGTGACGGAGATGAAGAAGTTTTGGGACAAACCTTTTTCACATCGAGTGCCCGTCAAGGGTTTCTCGAGGCTGGATGTTCAGGGAATGGAGGATTTAGGGATGGCGGATCCTCCCCCGGTGGAAACTTCGGTTGCAAATCACTTGCACCCGGGCCGAAGGGCGGCGCTCTCTTCAACCGGAGCGTCGCTGCCAGGGAAAACAGAGCGCTTCGCCGCCTCTGTTTTTCAAAAGATCTACAAATCCACTGCACTGTCCGTCCGTGCTTTAAACGCAACGTCCCTCCTTACAGCCTATCAAGCGGAGCTATTAGAGGAGATGGGTCGTCAACTGGACTCCGGATCTCCCAACCCAGTGCTCTGGGAGGAGATATGCGTCATCGCAGATTTGAACCTGCGCACGTCCCGCGGAGCAGTTCAAAGTTGCGGACGGAGTATGGGCTTAGCAGTTGTGGGTGAGAGATCGCTGTGGCTGGGTTTGTCAGGGCTCTCTGAAAAGGAGAAAGCAGAGTTTCTGGATGCCCCTATAGATCCTAAAGCCATGTTCGGCGCGACGGTAACGGCGATGCGGCAGCAGTGTGACATGCGGAAGAAGGAGGGAGAAGCTTTCCAGGTCTGTCTCCCTAGAAAGCCGGCGGCTCGGCCTTATCACCCGAACCGGCCGAATTTCAGACCGTCAGGCAGAGGAGGGCATTCAGATTACCAGCCTTCCCGCTCTGCTCCACCACAACAGCCGGGCAACGCGGCCCCACAGCCAAAACCCGGTTTCGTGAGACCTAAACAGTCTTTCGCGGCCGCAGCAGCGAAACACCGATCGCCAGCCCCCCAGGGGAACAAAAAGAGGCGGTCGACCTGATACATCAGTTCAGCATCAGGAAGGGTTGGGAGACAGCACCCAGGGTTTCTCTGTCCCATCCCTTCAGAACGATTCCTCTCTTCCTCCCGCGGGGAAAAGGAGAAGGAATTCAGAGGTGAAATATGTTTGTGTTGTGGACAGTTCAGAGTCCAATGTTTGCGGGAATGTGGCCACCGTTCTGCGAGTGCCCCCCAAGAAATCGCCTCCCCCTCCACCTTCGAGGTCTGTTACGAGGGAAGAAGGTCTAACGTGCACAAGCAGTTTTGCAAAAATAAATTTTCCTCTGACGCATCCAGGTCAAAGACCGAGGGCGCAGAATGTGAAAAAAAGAGAAAAAGATCACAAAAGAATAAAACAATCACAAATAAAGACCAACATAACTCCATCACTGGAGCGGTCTTCCCCTCCTTTGCCGCTAGAGTGTGCTACGGCACCTCTAGTGAGCGAAGACAGGAAGGGCCCACTCGCTGCTCAGACAGTGAACTGGCGCGCATGCGCAGTTCATCCCTGGGTTTTAACCACCGTAGAGAGGGGATACAGGCTTCAATTCGCTGTAAAACCTCCTCTGTTCAACGGAGTGTTAATTTCAGTGGCCAAAGGGGAAGCAGCTCTGGTTTTAGAGGAAGAAATAGCCTCTTTAATGAAAAAGGGAGTGATAAGAGTGATTCCAACGGAAGAGAGCCACAAGGGTTTCTACTCCCGTTATTTTGTGATTCCCAAGAGAGGGGGAGGTCTCCGTCCCATTCTGGATTTACGGGTCCTCAACAGACACCTCAGAAAATACAAATTCAAAATGCTGTCTATCAGAACGTTGTGTCAAAATATTCGGCAAGGAGACTGGTTCACCTCGGTAGATCTCCAGGACGCATATTTTCACATAGATATTTTTCCTGCGCACAGGAAATATCTGAGGTTCGCCTATCAGGACACAGCATACGAGTATACGAGAATACCATTTGGCCTAGCTTTGGCTCCTCGAGTATTCTGCAAGTGTGTAGAAGGAGCCCTGACTCCGTTGAGGGGAGCAGGGATCAGAATTTCATCATATCTGGACGATCTGCTTATCTGCGCACCGGGCCGACGGCAGGCAGAGAGCGATACACACACACTAGTGACACATCTGGAGAGATTAGGTTTCAAGATAAACCAAGCGAAGAGTTGTCTATCTCCGTCTCGGGAAATAGTCTACCTGGGTCTCAGGTTGAATTCTGTGACGTTTCGAGCGTTCCTATCAGAGGACCGCATCAAGACTTTTCACAGCTGCCTCTCTCTTTTCCAACGAGGGAGATCAGTCTCTTTCAGGATATGTCTTCGACTACTAGGACTAATGGCCTCAACTGTGTCCGTGGTTCCCCTGGGACTGTTACGAATGAGAGAATTTCAGAACTGGACAGCGTCACAGGGCATTCGCCCCGAGAGCCGCCTCAGCCGCAGAGTGCGCGTCTCGCCAGAATGCATGAGCGCTCTCTGTCATTGGAGAGCCCCGTCTTTTCTCAGGACAGGATGCCCTCTGGGTCCGATCGTACTGAGAAAAGTGGTGACGACGGATGCATCTCTCACAGGCTGGGGTGCAGTGCTCGAGGGCAGGACAGTGAGAGGAGTTTGGTCTCCCGCACTGAGAGAGAAGCACATAAATTTTCTAGAGCTACTGACAGTGTTTCTAGCTCTGAGACATTTCGTGCATTTTCTAAAGAATCATCACGTATTGGTCAGGACAGACAATACAACGGTGATTGCCTACATAAATCGGCAGGGAGGAGTGCGTTCTCAGACGCTTCACTTGGTAGCGAAGAAACTGCTTATGTGGAGCAACAGGACCTTCCTGTCATTACGCGCGACACATGTCCCGGGGATAATGAACAGGGGAGCGGATCTATTGTCCAGAGGGAATCCCCTGTACGGAGAGTGGAGACTCCACCCCCAGGTGATCCTCATGTTGTGGCAGAGATTCGGCCAGGCTGCCGTAGATCTCTACGCATCGCGCGAAGACGCACAATGTCCCCTGTTCTTCTCTCTGGTCGGCGACGATGCACCATTGGGTGTGGATGCTCTAGCCCACGAGTGGCCAGACGTGTTACTGTACGCGTTCCCTCCGTTGAGCTTGATCGAGCCGACACTACGGAGGGTTCGGGAGCGCAGACATGTAATGATTCTGATCGCGCCGTACTGGCCGGGGAGACTGTGGGTTGCGGAGATTGCGCAACTGCTCTACGACCAGCCCTGGCAGCTACCAGCGCGCAGGGATCTCCTCTCACAGGCACGGGGAGAAATATTCCACCCCTCCCCTCAGAGGTTAGCTCTCTGGGCCTGGCCCGTGAGAGGTTGAATCTGAGTGCAGCCGGACTACCTCCAAAAGTTATTGAGACGATTCAGAACGCGAGGGCGGCCTCGACTCGTTCTTTATATAACCTAAAGTGGAGAGTTTTTGAGGAATGGTGCGCAGATAAGAACATTGTTCCGTTCTTGTGCTCTGTTTCGGATGTGCTGTGTTTTCTCCAAGACCTCCTGGATAAAGGCAGAGCTTTTTCCACGGTGAAGGTTTATCTGTCCGCTATATCGGCATGTCATGTGGGTATTGACTCGGGTACCATTGGCCAACACCCTCTAGTCTGTCGTTTTATGAGAGGCGCACGTAGGCTGCACCCAGTATCAAGAACGCTGGTCCCACCATGGGATTTGTCTGTGGTCTTGAGCGCGCTCTCAAAAGCCCCGTTCGAGCCCATTGATAGCATTGCCTTAAAGCTGCTCTCTTTAAAGACGGCTCTGTTACTTGCTCTTACAACAGCAAAGAGGGTGAGTGAACTACAGGCGTTATCAGTTCACCCTTCATGTATGAAGTTCGCTCCGGGTGGTCAAAGAGCTAATTTTAGAACTAACCCGGCGTTCGTGCCCAAAGTACATGAGCACGCGGATACCGTAAGAGCTGTAGACTTGCCAGCTTTTCATCCCCCTCCTTTTTCTTCTCCAGAAGAGGAGAGGTTACACTGTTTATGTCCGGTTCGCACGCTGTACAGTTATGTACAGAGAACCCACATATTGCGTAAGAGCAACCAGCTATTTGTCTCATGGGCTGACTCTTACAAGGGAAAACCTATCTCCCGGCAACGCCTTTCCCACTGGGTGGTGGAGGCGATCGTGTTATGTTACAAAAGCATGAATATAGAGCCCCCAGTAGGACTAAGAGCGCATTCTACTAGGGGGATGTCTACATCCTGGGCTCTATTTAAGGGGATTTCTATTCAGGAAATCTGCGCGGCGGCCAGCTGGTCCTCTCCGCACACTTTTATTCGTTTTTATAGACTGGATGTTACAGAACCCTCTCTGGCACACTCAGTTCTGGGAGTAAGTAGTCAAGGGGTATGATATGATTTTTAATAAAGGGGGCACCTGTCCCCATTTTATCCCGTGTCTCACCGACTGGGTCTATGATTCAGTATATTCACATCCCCTCTTCTTCAGTCTGCTTCGTCAGCATATCGGCAAGACGGGAGTTGTCTATATCCCATAGTGAGATACCGAACGAATGTTAGAAAGAGAACGTTAGGTTACTGACGTAACCCCGGTTCTCTGATAACATGAAGTGAGGTATCTCACAACATTGCCCTCCTTGCCTTTTCGCACGGAGAAGAGATATGCGGAGAATGACGAAACGGCAGGTAAGCTGCGTTTATATACAGGGAGGCGGGACTCCCTGATCGCTGCAGCGATTGGTCTGCCATAGTTGGCAGACGTGGTGTAATTGGTGCTTCCGCGATCGGACACGCCCAGAGGCGTTCCCATAGTGAGATACCTCACTTCATGTTATCAGAGAACCGGGGTTACGTCAGTAACCTAACGGTATGTTGTTTCAACCGAGGAAAGACATCAATACACACCATTTTTCAAGCTAAAGTCCGCCGATGTTAATACTACTAATATAATACTAACTACTAACTCCTGGGACTGTCTGGTTTTTTGTCGGACAAAACGGTGGATTCGGCCGTCTGTTATGATTGGTCGGATCGCCTGTCAATCAAACTCTGAGTGCAACAGTCGGGTTATAAAACCCCCATTCATTTTCTCCAAAGGGAAATTGATAACGATAACTTATAAACCTTTAAAGACAGCCCTACTGTAATCAATGATATTTGCTTCTGCTAAAACGTTAGCCAACATTTCAACTTTGTTTTAAAAGTCTTGTACCTTTGTATTTGTGTCCGATTTTCAAATACTTTTTTGCTTCAAATCAAAGTTTGTAATGTTACAATTCACCTCGTCGCTGATTGGCTTGGTTCATGTCTTATACTGCTTTAAAGATGTTTTTTTTTTTAAATCCCTATGGGAGAAATGAATGAAAAAATTACTTCCGTAACCAACACCACTGAAAAATTATAGGCGGGTAATGTTGAACTCTCATGTTCAAATGGCTTTTTCTATCATGGTTTGAGCAACTAAATTTAAGAGACATATTTCATTGGTTATTTCAAATATTAAATTTAACCGTAAGCTTGGTGAACAGCTTTGGAGAATGTGATTTTTCCCCATTCCAAGATTTAGTTCTTGCATGACTGAATGAGGCTTTTCAAAGATGGCCGCCGAGTCAAATGACTTGTCTTAAAGAGACTCACATGACCTACTAGATCATCAAATACACTGTTTGGTGTAATTAGTGGCATGGGAATTACATGCTTTACCTTGAAAAAAAAAATCTTTTTTTTTTTCAACATGCAAGTTTAAGTTTAAAGGGTAACTAAACCCCTGGTCAGAGCCTGACTCCACCCACTGGCAATATTTGAAAAATGCTGGAAAAGTGGGCGGAGCCACACGGAGATAGAGGGGACGAACGGATACTCTATCCTGATCGTTTTCAATACTCACAATTCCGACTCCTGACTCGCTACAGTTAGCCTGGCTAACGCCAGACCCAATTCTCATTGAGACTTGGGTCTGGGAACCACATGTACATTTTCTCGTATTTGAGGCGTGGTTTACGAATGCCCGGCGCCGTTTATTGGGTGCTAAGAATGTCTATCAAATGCGCCTGCCAACATATGTCGTCATCGTCTTGCTGCTCCCTCCCTGTTCTGTGATCCCGTTCTGTGATTGGTTCCCTAAATGAGGCGAAAATCTGGGCCATGGTATCCATACTGCCTTTCAGCGTGAATAAAATCGCGCTGCGGGAAGGCAGCATGGGGAAACCCAGACTACGCTACAGTGGTTTTAACGAAACAAGATGGTTTTTATACTGCCATGGGTGTGGTAGCTCGTACCAAGAGCGTGGTTAGCTGGAACCTGCTTACGTCAGCTCTCACCGCTACCGTCACGAACTACCGCAAACATCCAATAGGAAAATTCAACTGCAGTAGCCACCGTTCAACCTGAAGAGGGCAGCACTCAGACGTTTTTACACCATATATTGTAGAATTAAAACACTTTATACCCAAATGTCAAAAAAGTTACTTGAATCAATGAACAGCACTAATAAAGCCCCAGTCTTACAGATCATTAATTAAAAAAAGTTGGTTTAGTGTTTAGTTACCCTTTAAATAGTATGTATATATACACATACTGTACATATATCCACATGGTCAAATTGGGCTAATTAAACACTATCCTCCATTACATACCTTCCCTGTCAAACCATAAATTGCATGTTCAGAGACATTAAACACATGCCAGTCCTGCACTTTAATAGGGTTACATGAATAACGAAATGAAATAAAAAAAAACCTGACCTAAATGAAACCGTACAAACAGGTTCTCTACTCACATTAAAAAGCATTTTAGTCATCTCAAAAGTTGTAATTTTTGCCTAGTGTTTGTAAACACCACGAAAGTGGCAGGAAATTGAGCAATGCATGAACATTTAATGGCTTTATTAC
Source organism: Chrosomus eos (assembly GCA_036326025.1). Lineage (NCBI taxonomy): Eukaryota > Metazoa > Chordata > Actinopteri > Cypriniformes > Leuciscidae > Chrosomus > Chrosomus eos. The sequence goes on along the minus strand of CM070831.1, from coordinate 4,417,998 downwards.
AAGTTAATATCTGTGCCAAGAAGAAAGGCTGCACTGGACTGTTAGAAAATCACGAACTAATTCCTGCAAAAACATTATTTAAATATTTCTGCTCACAAAGCCACGTGAAATACCCCAAAAAACACATTTTTGTAACTAACAATATTTCTTCTTAACTCTTGAACATAAAAACCTAATGAGCAATGAGAAATAACTTGGACTATTGACGACCTCGAAGGAAAACTGCTCACGAATGCTTTTCTCCTTGGCCTTAAAATGTTTACCATTAATAGCTCCCAAATGCAGCCATTAGCAGCATAGCACAGACGTCACCGCTCAAGAAATGCCCATTAGGCGTCAATGTGCTGCAAAATAGCTCCAGCAACTTACAGAGACTCGAAGGCAAAGTTTGAGATCATAAACGCTGCAGATACTCTTCTCTAATGAGCTGCCGACTGTAGACATTCACATGCAATAACATACAGTGACCCTAAAAACATTCATACACTGAAGTCACACTTAAAAATGTCTGAATGTCAAAACTTAAGTGGCTTAATTGTTCCAGTTCTTCTTGGTGTCGCTTCACATGGGGGCATTTGTTGCCATTTTATGACCAATTAGAGCAACCAGTGATCTTTATAATACAAATAACAATTCAATCTTCAAGCTTCTCATAACTTAGTGGTTAAACTAGTCAAACACTACAGCTACATTCAGATATTTAACTATCAGTACCACCAGTAAATATCCATGATATGATTTCTCTTCTCAATTAGAGGAGTATTTTATCAGGCTCGAGATTAATTTGAATCGGCATTCATCTTAGATAGATTTACACTATATAAAACTAAACACACCCGAATCTATAAAATATAATGGAGCCAAACTAAATCAATTGACTAAAATGAACTCCTAGATAGTTTCTGGTAAAACTAGACCTTTGAACACAAATAAACTTGTGTTGTGCGATTTTTTAGTTACTTACTCCCCAACAAAATTACAGTATACAGTTTTGAATTGGCTCTGAGCATTTATTATCTTCTTTTTACCCATAAATGATACAATCTGCTCGTCTTATGGAACCTGATCAATACCAGCAAAACTCATTTGATCAGTAAAGGACATCAAAGACGAGCGTCTCTCCGAGCCCTACCGCTTTGATCCCAGAATCCTCTGCATGTAAGACCACAACACACACTAAAACACTAAAATTACACTGAGAAGTATGTACTTCTGTCAGTGGTAAAGTTTTTACATCTAAATATGAAGCAACATGTTTTCCAGTTTGCTGGGCCACATTGTAGATTGTTTTCTCCTAACCCTAGTTAACCTACACCGTCCTGTAGCTTGTCCTGGGTCGACAATTCATTCGGTAACGTTAGGCAGTTTTGACTGATGCTGTTTAATTTAGATAATCATGTTATTTTACTTTGCTTACAAATGCTATCGCTCGTTTCTGCTGCTTCTTTGCCTGTGTTTTGATCAGGAGATTCTGTACTCTTCAAGAAAATGCGTAAAAGTGCCCCCCTACTGGAAAATTATGTCAATAGCACGGAAAGAGTTAAAGGTGCTCTGTGTAATTTTTAGCGGCCACTAGCAGTGATGTTTCAGATTGCAACAAGAGCGCTCGTGCTCGTGTGCGTGGTTGATCTCAAGAGCGAGCATTCACTACCGGCCACACGGAGACTTTCAACACAACGGAGAAAGCATCACACAACATGCTGGAAACTCATGTAAACTCCCACTGCAACTTTACAATAATAGGCTACTTTTATCAGCTTGACGTTGAACTAATGCTCCATGCTCGTACCATGATAACGTTACATTGACTGCATTTAGCCGACATGTGATGTTATCTAGCAAAGGCATTTCACTAACTATTCATGTATCTTTCACAATCAGCAATGTCAGCATAGGTGAGTGTATAATATGATAACGAAAACGGTGAACTATAGACTGAACAATTTCAGTGTAACAGTAAGACAGTAGGAGGATTATAGTAGCTAGCTTACTGTACTGAACGTGTCTGGAAATGTTTATTATAAACAATGCTAGTAGTGGGATGAGTAACGTTAGACAGTAAATCTAGTACATAAAATAAGTTACATCCTAAAGCACCTACTTTTTGTTATCCTAGAACAGTCTTTTGTATTCATTTAATGTCTCATGTAGTTTACCTTGCTATTTCATTAGAGTTTACTAATATTTATTTTATCTGAAAACTTGTAATTTATCAGAATATAAATAGACATTGCATTGGTTTCAT